>CAEGAF010086206.1:0-13611 GCA_903067075.1 Micropoecilia bifurca | reverse complement strand
TTCCTCACCTAGGACCTGTCTGCCTTGGGTGACCCTACCAGGGGCATAAAGCCCCAGACAGCATAGCTCCTAGGATAATTGGGACACACAAACCCCTCCACCACGATAAGGTGGCAGCCCAAGGAGGAGAGAAAATAATACCCTTAGATAAAAAAATGGGTTCATGAGAATGAACCCATTTTTAAGTTGTGGAGAGATGTTTGTTCTCTATTTTTTAAGATTAGGCTGAAAAATGTTATTTTTGAAAAAAAGAACATTCTTTTCACTTCTCACTGGGGTTTTAACAAGACAAGCAGTTATCCAGAGACGTCTCACCTGGTACAGAATAGTAGTAATGCTGTTCCTGATCATTTACCATCGAAAAACTGGACACAGGTGGAGGACGTTTTTTTTACAGCGAAGGTAAAAAACCAATCTCAAGTTGCACTATTTTGAGTACCTCTCTTAATGTAGTTTTGCTTTAGCTTTGTTATCAAGTTTATATAAAAGCAAATGTACTAAGAAATGCTTATTTATAATCACATTTATTTATGAAATTTAATAACATGCAATCAGTACATAACAATAGAAATACAATGACCTGAAGCCATCTACATCTGGAAAAGAAACAGTTTGTCATCGTGTTGCAAAGAATACCTCTGATATCAGAAAACGCAAAAATACTTAAAAATTATATAAAGATCCATATTTATCTGCTTATTTATTTCAAACAGGTTTTTAAAAAGAAAAGTAAAGTAACCCAGCCAGGATGTTTGGTTGGGCCCCACTTGGGTTTATTGTGGGCTATGTGGGTTTTACATGGGTTTACATGGGTTTTATCTGGGCAAACTGCATGGGAGCCACATAATTAGCATAAGTAAAATGGGGTCCATATTGTTGGCCCATTTGGGCTGAATGTATGGGCCCTATTCAGCATTAATATGGGCAAACTGTGAATGGGACAGAAATAGGCAATGCACTATGGGACCACAGGGGTCCCACAGAACATGGGTCCCGTGCATGCTGGCTTGGCTAAGACCCACCCATGTAAGGGTGCAGTTATTTAATGAAACTGGATTGAATGATGTATTGTGGGCTATAAAGGTAATGATGAGTGGGCATGGGTTTTATCTTGGCTTACTGTACTAGATAAGACTAAAATGGGACCCATATTGTTGGCCCATGTGGGCTAAATGTATGTGGCCTATTCAGAATTAATGTGGGAAACTGGGAATGTGATAGAAATGGGAACACTATATGGGCCCCATGTGGTTTCAGTATATTGGGCCTAAAAGCTTTTTTGTAAATAAAATTAAGGCATGGTAGTTCATATTTTTAAATTATGTTTGTTTTTATCATGTGAGTGACAATTTAAAGTGTTTTGTTCTGTCAAAGTTTGTTTCAATCTGAAACTGTTGTGTATTGGTCTATAGAGTAGTGTTCAGTACCAGAGTGAAGTTGCCCCCTCCCCCCATCATTTTAAAGTTATAAAGGAATGATACTAGAGGTCATCAAAGGTCAACCCCCCAAAGCCCACACACCTTCTTCACTGCACTTCCCTATGTAATGCTAATGGAAGGCCCCAACTATAAAATTCCTGAAGAAATTTAACCGGGACCTGCCAAAGTGTGCCCGTCGGTTTGGATCCAGCGTTCCTAATGCTAAAAATGAGCATTAATACTAAAGAAAGCTGCAATGCAATTCTATGGAGTCAGAGGCATTTTTGACTAAGCTGTACTTGTACCATTCAGTTTGTTAAAATTAATGCAAAAGCTAAAATTGGCCAAAATGCTAATGTTAGCATAAATGCTATCATGCATGCATTGGCCAAAATGCTAATGTTTGCATAAATGCTATCATACATGTGGGGCATGACTTACTTCATTAAACTTACTTCATACTAAACATGGCTAATAAGTAAGACAATTAGCTAAAAGCTTATTTTAGGTTAAATGCTAATGCTAATGCACCTGTAACACAGATGAGAAGAGTGTTTTATATATATTAGATGAATGGGCCAATAGGTTCGACTATCGGAGCATGGTGGGGTGTTTAAATAACACACAAAGGCTGTTAAATTAATTTAAAGAACAACTGGCTTTAATTGTTAAACCATGAATTGACAAACAGTTATACAAGATACACAGTTATGAAAATAAAATTACACACAATAAAATACAAAAAATAATACAAATACTTGGCCAAGTGCTAGTTCTCAGTTCTAAATATTTTGGGTGCACCCTGGTAATCTGAATTCTAATTAGTAATAGGCAACAGATCAATCAATTTCAGTTCCAATTAGGTTCGACTCACACCGTTCACACGAGGAGAATCTCCTACACAGCAATTTGTTATGAAGTTCCAAATAAAAACTGGTCCAAAAGGTAAGGTCAGAAATTCCAGGAGTAAACAATAAAAAGAAAAATGTCAGTCAGTGGTCTCACTCATAACCAACTGTGCTTGAAGATGTGAGTGATACAGGCTGACCACACCACGGGGTGCAGCAGGACTCCAAATGGAAAAGAATGACTCCAGGAATCCAGTTCTTTCTAAGTCCAGGCGGGAAGACTTGCCATCAACGTCTCAGGAGGAATCCACCTCAGGAACAATCCAGCATAACAAAAAAAACAAAAAACTGACTGATCTCAAAGCGACACATTACAGACAACAATATGATGGCTCTCAGTCCGGACCCGTGGGGCACTTCAACTGAATGGAGAAGATGAACTCAACTGTAGCCTAGCAGCAGTTACACTGCGGCTACACTGGTAGCCGTTAGCGGTAACGAGTTAGCTCTAACGGTGTTTGGCAGGAAAAATGAAGTTTTCTCTTTTTTTGTTTCTTCACACTTCCAGCTTAGAAGTCGGATTATATCTGGGAAAGCGTTTGTTTAGTTTGTATCCAGTATTATAACCATTTAAACACAGACTCACACAGCCCAGCTTAACCCTTTCCATCCATCCATCCATTTTCTTCCGCTTATCCGTAATCAGGTCGCAGGGGCAGCAGCTAAAGAAGGGAGGCCCAAACTTCCCTCTCCCCAGCCACTTTTTCCAGCTCCTTTGAGGGAATCCCAAGGCGTTCCGAGGCCAGCCAAGAAACATAGTTCCTCCACCATGTCCTGGGTCTTCCCCTGGGCCTTTCCTTGGGCCTCCTCCCTGTGGGACGTACCTGGAACACCTCACCAGGGAGGTGTCCAGGAGGCATCCTTACCAGATGCCCGAACCACCTCAATTGGCACCTCTAGACGTGAAGAATCAGCGGCTCTACTCTGTGTCCCTCCTGGATGACCGAGCTTCTCACCCAATCTCTGAGGAGGACCCCATCCACCCTAGTGAGAAAACCCATTTCAGCCACTTGTATCTGGGATCTTGTTTTTTTGGTCTTGACCCAAAGCTCATGACCATAGATGAGGATGGGAAAGTAGATCAACTGGTAAATTGAGAGCCTTGCTTTTTGACTCAGCTCTCTCTTCACCATGACGGACCGGTACAGCGCCCGCTTCACAGCAGACGCTGCGCCAATCCGCCTGCCAATCTCCCGCTCCCTTCCCCAGATACTTATACTCCTCCACTTGGGGCAGGACCCGGGGAAAGCACTCTACCCTTTTCCAGCTCAAGTAGCGATTCCTCAAATGATTCAAGTACCTCCATTATTAAAATTAATTGAAGTAAATTATCTGCCTTGAAACTTTGTTAAATTATGTTTTATTATTTAGCACACCATGTTCCGGCTAGGTGATTATTTGTGTTGCACAACACTCTCACTTCCACCTACGAGTTGTTATCCAAGTAATAGCAGCAAAACATCCAGTTTTCAAGTTTGGAATGCAGCGGCATTTTACTCAGTTATGATAATGTCCGGGTTACACTTTGACTAGGACATGAATATCTATTTGAAATTAAAACATTTATTTTCCAAACTAAATATTTAGTTCAGACCTAAATGTACAATGTACTGCTCAGTCAGGGTGAAAAGAGAGTTTAGTCAAAAGGCGAAGCGCTCAATTCATCAGTTGACCTCAGATTTCACCATCTATGATCACAAGTTTGGTTAGTAACCAAAAGAACGACATTTTGGATAAAAGCAGCCAAATAGCCCTGCTAATAGTAGAGCAGCTGCTCGTCCACATTTAGAGGAGCCAGTTGAAGTGGCTCAGGCATCTATACATTCCTTCTCTACACATGCCCAAACCATCTCAGCCCCTCCACTCAAACCAGGTCTCTAAGCCAGATCTTCACCTCCATCTGTTAACATATAGAGTTTTCTATTCTTATAAATTCAAGTATAATTAAATGATACCAAAGATGTTTAAGCAGTGATTTCACATATTGTGCAAAAACTCACTTAAATATAAATTCAGATGGCACAAAATTTATAGCTCTTATATGAACACCAAAATTTAACTAAGACTTATACTTAGTTCATACAAGATTGAAAATCTTGTATAAACTACAATCTTATCAGAAATTAAATATTGTAAGATTAAATCTGTGTCTCTAGAATACTGTGGTTCCCAGTTCAATACAGAACTGACTGCTGCCAAATTGCCTCATAGTAGGTTATAGTAAGAGCAAGTAAAAGCAAATTTTATATAATTAAGAATGTACTCAATAAAGTAGAATTCAAATTTGTCTAAGTAAATTCCATGATAAAGATCTTACACTGCATTTCTCTGGAAGGTGCAACATATTTTGGCATATTTTTTTCAATGCCAGCCTTGCAAAAAACACTAGTACAGAGCGATATTAAGCAGGTTCTATGCAGATACTGCAGCTGTTGGAGGACGGTACGGAGAATGTAGAACTCTTAATACACCGTGTTTCAGTGACTCCTATTGATCAATTCCTTTCTTTTGCCCTACAGTATGCTGTCTCTTCTTGAGAAGAGTTAAAGTTACTTTTTAGTTTTCAGTCAGATGTGAGTCTGATGTGGGATCATGTGTGAAGTGAGCTGCAATGATATGGATAGGAACATTTAACGCCACCACCAGTGGTTTTCCAAACCACTTTTATATATTATTTTGTCACCATCCTTGTATGTGGCATGTGCGAGAGAAAAGAAAAAAAGGCTAAACTGTTGTTGCACTGACAAGCAGAAGAACATAGTGTGTTATTACTGTATTAACTACACTCATTCAGTCATCGGTTGATGTGTATACACAAATAGCAAAACAGAAAGTGGTTCAAGATGAGAAAAGGTCTGTGGAATGTAGCATTTCTATAACGTTTTTATGAAAATATGCATTGCATATGTCAACCAAAACTCGCCACCTGTACCTCGTAACGTGCGCGAGGTGAAACCTGCAAACTCACTCTTTGCGCCACTGGGGGGCGTTGAGGGACCTGGATAAGGGCTAGGGGGGCGCTGGGCCAAAAAAGGTTGAGAAACACTGGTGTAGAAGGAAAACACACCCTCCCTTTAAAAATAAGGAATCCCGGAACTTAGTTTCAGAACAGAAAGAGTAGGACTAAATTTAAATAATAGGAATATAAAGCTTGGGAAAAAGTTAAATTTTAATAAGGCAGACTGGATTAAATTGAGGTATTTGAGTCAATTAAACTTGGAAAATGTAGATATAAATATGGATATAAATGATGCAAATTTAATTATTTGTAAGATAATAACGGAAGAAGCAGCTCAATCTATAAAGAAATCAGGGAGTAAGAATGATAAGAAAATGGTGCCATGGTGGACAAATGAATGCAAAGAAGCAACAAAATTAAGAAATAAAGCATTTAAGGCACTCAAACATAATCCAATTTATAAGAATTTAATTGATTATAAAAGAAAACAAGCAATAGTAAGGAGAACTATTACAAATGCAAAAAGAGAATACTGGAGAAAATTATGTAATACGATAGGGAAAGAAACAAAAATTGAGAAAATTTAGAAAGTAATCAAAAGAATGAATGGTATAAAAAGAGAGTTTGAATATTCTATACTAAAAATAGATGATACAAATATAATAAGTGATGAAGACAAAGCTGAAATATTGGCAAGAACGTTTAGCAAAATTCATAGTTCAAATAATATTAGTGAAAATGAAGAGAACATACAAAAAGTATATATAAAGATTTATTACAAAGCGATGTAATGGCTCTCCATAGTGATGAAGAAACAAATAATCTATTGAATATTGAGTTTACAAAAACGGAATTGAATAATGCACTTAAGAAGACAACAAACACAGCACCAGGTAAAGACCAAATCTGGTATAGAATGATAAGGCAACTAAGTGAAAAATCTAAAGATATATTATTACAATTTTATAATAAAATTTGGGTGGAGGGAAAATTACGTTGAATTTGAAGGAATCAATTATAATACCAATAGCCAAACCAGGAAAAGATCATTCAAACCCAGAAAACTACAGACCAATAGATTTAACATCAAATTTATGTAAAATAGTGGAAAAAAATTATTAATAATAGACTAGTATTTCATCTAAATAGTAAAGGATGTATGTCAAAATATCAAAGTGGTTTTCGAAAAGGGAGGAGTGCAAACAATCCAACGTTATGTTTAGAGCATGACATTAGAAGAGCTTGAGTAAATAAAGAAAGTGTAGTGGCAGTATTTTTTGATATAGAAAAGGCATATGACATGATGTGGGTGGATGGATTGTTAATCAAATTATACAAGTTGGGTATTAAAGGGAGAATATTTAAATGGATTAAAGACTTTTTAACAAACAGGAAAATACAAGTTAGAATAGGAGAAGTTATCTCAGGAAAATATATAGTAGAAAAGGGGAGTATTATAAGTCCATAATTATTTTTCAGTTATGATAAATGACATATTTAAAGATATTGGAAAAGACATCGGTTGTTCACTTTTTGCAGATGATGGATCTGTTTGGAAAAGAGGGAAAAATATAGATTTTATTGTTAAAAAATTACAAGAGGTTATTACTGAAATAGAGAAATGGGTGTTCCAATGGTAATTTAAGTTCTCAGTTGATAAAACGAAAGTAATAATATTTACTCAGAAAAAAATAAACAAGAAAATAAAATTGAAATTATATAATTTCAATTTTAGAGCAGGTAAAGTGTGTAAAATTTTAGGATTATGGTTTGATGAAAAATTAAAATGGCATATACATATTCAAAAAATTGTTGATAAATGTAAGAAAATGTTGAATATTATGAGATGTTTGGCAATCACAGATTTACACATGTATGATAAGATCCAACATAGACTTTGGTTGTTTAGTTTACGGTTCAGCAGCTAAAACCCATCTGGTTAAATTAAACATTATCCAACATCAGGCACTAAGATTATGTACTGCAGCATTTAAAACCACACCAACAGCAGCCTTAGAAATAGAAATGGAAGAAATGGCATCAGATTTAAGAAGAAAACATTTTGAAATTAATTATTGGTTAAATTTGCAAGGCAATAACGTTGATCATTTAACTCTAGAAATTTTAAATCCATGTTGGGAAAAAGAAAAGAAAGAAATGAAGAGTTTTGGATGGACAATCAAAAGGAAAATAAAAAAATTTAAAATGAATAATTTAGAAATTAGTCAAACAGCACCAATATCAATTATACCACCAGAAACAAGTGTAGATATGTCAATAATGGAAAAGAAATTAGATAAATCATGCATAGTTATTCAGTACAATTGTATTTAAATAATTATTATCAATACATTCAAATTGATACTGATGCATCAAAAATAAGTGAGAAAATATGAATAGCATTTGTAGTATCAGAATTCAATATAACAATAGAAAAACGAATTACAGATGGGTTATCAGTATACACAGGAGAAATGTTGACAATATTATTAGCTTTACAATGGGTAGAAGACATTAACAACGATAATATGTTCAGATTCAAGCTGTGCATTATTAAATTGAAAAAAATAATCAAACAGATAATAGGATGGAGATTTTATTAGAAATATATCATACACTATTCAGAATACAAAACATGGGGCTGATGGTTATATTTGTGTGGGTTCCAGCACATATTGGAGTAGAAGGAAACCAGAGGGCAGATAAAACGGCAAAGAGGGCAATTAAAAATCTTATTAGTTTTACAGTTAAAATAATTAAATCTGAAGAAAAGAGTATTGTTAAAGAGAAACTGATGAAAGTTTGGCAAAAAAGGTGGGATGAGGCTAAAACAGGAAGGTTGCTTTATAAAATTCAGAAGATGTAGGAGAAAGAAGAAATAGAAAGGAGGAAAGAGTGATAACAAGGTTAAGATTTGGACATACAGGACTTAATTATACACTTTTTAAAATACAAAAACATAAAACTGACAAATGTGATTATTGTGATAAATATGAAACCATAGAGCATGTTATATTAGAATGCCATAAATATGAAATAGAGAGAAGATATATGAAGAGGGAGTTTGAAAATATTAAGGAGAAGGTTAATTCATTAGATATATTGAGGAAGAATTTAGGGAGTAAATATATGCAAATAATTATTCGATTTCTTAAGAAAACTAATTTATTTCATAGAATTTAATTATAGTAAGCGTGTTGGTGAATGTAGGCATGATATAGAAAGTTGTGCACAAGTATGTATGTTTTAAGTGTGAATGTGTGAGTATATGTTTAGATAGAATTTATGATAGAATATGTGTATTTATAGATGAGGATAAATTTAAACCATCACAAGCCACACTCCATACCATTAAGTGGCGGTAATGCTACTAAAAATTTCTTGCCAACCGCCATAAAAACTGACAAGAAGAAGAAAAAGAACTTCGTTTCAGATTGTCTCATGCATAAACATAATATAAGGATAAACGCCTCATGCGCCGCTCTCGCCTATTGTCGCTGACGAGATTTAGGGCGGCCATCTTGGAGCGGTAGACCACTCCACGCAGCGATATGTGTTCAGCAGGCAAAATGACATATCAGTGCATTTAATCGATCATAACAGGCTTTTTTGTTACTGGGAACTATTTTCAAACATCTATCAAAGCTACATTTATAAACAATTGTATTATTTAAGTATGATTTTAATACATAGTTCAGCATATTTAAAGACCCACTATGATTAGTGGCTGTAACAATAGAAATAGGAATGGAATATTCTGATATCGATGTATGAAGAGCATATTACAAAGCACACAGCCGTTCATAATTGTGAACGGCTGTGTATATAATTTATTATAATAATACATATTTATATAACTATACAAACAAATAAATAATGATTAAAAAATAATGATTAATACTATACTGAATAATATATATTGGACACATGTTTATATGTATAAATACATATATATGTATAAATATGTTTAAATACATATAAACATGTGTATATAACGTGCTATATATAAGAACTTTATATATATAGTATGTATATATGTATGTATATATATGTTTTTTTTTTTCAGCCGACGAGTTCTAGCTTCAGAGATTGAGTCCAAACTCTGATGTGAGATTCATCCTGCTGCAGTGAATCCGTCTCTCTTTATAGATTCTCCCTCTTCTTCCTCACATCATGTTTTTATGAATCTTTCAAAACAAAAACGGAAGATTTGGGATGCATCTTACAAGAGAAAGAATAAATAATAGTCTTTACCACCTGTGTAAACTTTGCTGGTCAATGTTATAACCAGTGACGTGCGGTCAGGGGAGGCAGGTGAGGCAGAGCCTCACCTGTCATCATGGGAAAAAAATATATAATATAAAAACATTTATATTGCTATTTTCACCATGTGTTTTTGTACTATAAAGTATCTATTTTGTACTTAGCTTAACCAATTCTGATGAGTTTTTCTCCAATTTTCGCATTTTCCCATTCAAATGCTCAGAAGCGAAGCCGGGGAGGCAGCAGCGAGCTCAGTCTTCCCTGCTATTATGCAACCGCTCGCTAACTGCACTGGCTGCCATTGTATGACAGCATGTTCGTCCTGTCTGTATGGCAGCAATAAAATGGCTAAGAAACATTTAATATATGGACTGATTTTCCATAATTACGCTTATGTATATAATGGACAGTGTTTTTTGTCACTAACTGTGTGTGTATCCTGTTTTGTGTGTGGTGGAGTGATCAGAGACGGCAGAGAACAGACTCGAGGGGAGTCAGGCAGTTCTCTTGTCTCACCGTTGTATTTTATAGGGGGTGCTCATGTTCTGTGATATTGTGACTGCACAACTGCAGAGTAAGACACAGCGAGCTAGCTATGGAGCTAACCACACAGCAAATAAGTAAAGTATATATTTGTTTTCTTCTCTCTTTCGACGTCAACACGAAAGACTACATTTCTACACTTTTAAAAGCTAAATGAACTAAGACTAAACTTTCAAGGCAGACACCATTACGTTTCTGACCTCACAAACAAAATGTGTGCCTTCGCTTGAAAGTCACCGACATGGGACAAGTGACTTCCCTGGGAAAGTACTTCCCAGGGAGGTCACCCCTGTTAGAGGGCAAAATGGTCCTTTCTACATTCTACTGTTACTGTACAAGAACTAAACAAATTTCAGCTTAACATTGAATAAATTCAGAGTACCAATATGAAGTTTGAAACCCAGATTTGAAAGAATATGCAAAAAGGGCTCACTAACTCCATCAAATACACTGAGCAGACTCATCTCCTTACCTAAATATACCTTACCAAAATATATTGTGCAGATGCACAATATATTTTGTGCAGATGTTTTCTGCGTGCAGGGGTATACTGCATGTACAGATTATCTAGGGCAATCCAAATTTACAGATCAATTTGAACAAGTATTGCTATTTCTGTGTGCTAAGCTGACACTAGTGAGCTCATTGACAGATCAGATTCAGCAATGACTATCTGATCTCTCTGTTAGTTGTACATGAATATCAGCAGGCATCTAGAGGATACATTGTCCTTACATATTCATGGTTCGGGACTCAAATTAGACAAGAAAAGATTAGATGATTAAAAATGCAGCAAAGCATACAGATATGGGTGTTAGCTGAGCACCATATAAAGGTTCTGAACACTGATAGTAACCCTTGTGCATGCGAGGACTAAGGTAAACAGAGGACTATGGTAAATGATACAAGTTTTATGTGTGTGGGGTCGGTTGGACCCCTTTTCTACATACAAGGGGTAAACATACTATTTATAGCGTGGGATTTAATCTCTCATAACCTCAATCTAAAAGATTGAGGTTATGAGACTATCGACTATCTGATTTCAAGATCCTGAAATCAGATAGTCGAAAAGCAAAAACAGAAAGATCTAAATCTAGACTGAAAGCACACAGAACCATAATAAACAATGTTTTTACTAAATAAAGACTTCATAATAAATACACAGGCAACGTCACTGAGGCATGAAGATGGCCTACATGTTGGACAACATTCGCCTATGACTACCTAGACACGTTTATTAGCTTCAAATCCATTTTGCTACACCGTCTCTTTTGGGCTTCTGCAGATTGACAATTTGTCTCATGCTTACTTTTCAAAATCAACTGCATACAAATTAGTTCAACTTTAAAATAATTCTCTACATTCAGATTCAATAAAACATTGTGTTGTATGGTGCATCTTAAACTTTTTGCCAGTTTATTTGTATGATACATAATAAAGCCTGACTATTTGCAAAGTCTTGTAAATCTGCTTTGTTAAGAAAATGCAGTAAATTCTTAAACATTATCTTGTATTTTATCTAAATTAACTATACTCTACTCACTCTACCACATTATTTTGTGGGAAGATGAGGTCAGTTTTTCCCTAGAGGTTTCACTACAAATAGAGCATTTGAATGGCTGCCATGCAGCAACATGTTTTTCCTTCACTGCAGCTCAGTATAACTTTACATGGATGACTGATTTGTCTTCGTGTCAGATGGCATCAGGGATTCTGGTGGTCAGCCAGAGACGGGTCATACATGGTAATGCAATCTTCTGCCACGCTCCAAGGACAACACGCGTACACACACAAACACACTCATGCTTACACCCACATACACAGAAGCGAAGGGCTAGCAGTTATTCAGGTAAAGCTGTCAGAGGTAAAACCTGCTGCTTATGGATAACCTGACAAACACCTGTCTCTATCTGGAGCAACCTGTCTCTCATTATATGTCTCAGTGTTTTACACATGGAGAAACATTCATTTTTATTTTTAGCAGCGTCACACTGCACAATCCGTGACATATTGTTGTCTCCCACTGATAGAGATGTGTTAAACTGTAAGGAGGAAGGTAGAGCCGATGGTCCGTTAGGTGACCACTGGTCAGGGTTTTTTCTGTCTCTTTAAAAATGTCTTGTTTTGTTTTTTTCATGTATAACATGAATAATCCTCACACATAAGTTGGACAGATGGTTTTTGTGAATGCAAATGGTTGAACGTGGTTGTAGTGACGGTCAGTATGACTGGAAAAGCACTATGGAAATTCAGGCCATTTACTACTTCAATTCAGTTTATGCAAATTAATAAATAAATATTAATTAGTGATTCGTGGCGTGATCCATTTCTCACCCTTAGCTCTTGAAGAATGTTGGCTGTCAACATGATGACATGAAAAGCCTGAATGAATCAAATCCGCCTTGATGCTGAACTTGGTCAGTTCAGTCAAACCTCTTCTTTACCTGAGCTCCTGTTATCTGATCTGATTTCATCTCACCCTAAAAGCCTCACTATTTTTGATATGTTTCCAAATAGCAGCCTGACCGTAATTCAAACATGAGTTTAATAAAGTATGACAAAAATGTATTCTTTTATATTAAAATCTACTCATGAATATGTTAAATGCAACACAAAGTGATAATCTTTTCCAAGCTTTCTGGTGTCCTTCAATTGCCATGTCAACTAGGACCACACTTGCTCATTGACTTGTACTCTAAAGTTCTCCTTGGTGCAGATAAGTTTGCTTTTAATTGTATCAAAACCTGGCTAAATCAAGTGTTTTCAGATGAAGACTGACATAAATCCTGTTTACTACGAATAGCCAAAATAATTTTCAGGGTTCTTTAATTGAGCATCAACATAATAAGCAAACAGGATCTCTTTCATTTCAAAATGTACAAAAGTCATTTGTTTTAGATCTACGATTTCATTCCTACAAAAATAATCTTATTGCTTGATTTAACTAAAATTGTTTAAGCTTAGTTTATTGTTGAGTTTGAAAAATATTTGGTCATTTTAGTTTTTACTTTTTTTTTTTGACCCACAAATATTTTTGTACTCACATTTTTGGCCCACGTTTCAAAAAGTTTGAATAGCCTATTAAATGAAGACAATGCTGTATTTTCTGCTTCAGTTCAACAAAAGATTCAATCAGACTTTGGGGCTGGAGTCAAAATGTAGAGGGAAAAAATGCCTGTGGGCCCCTTCCTTTCCTGTTTATTTTTTTCATGTTTCTGCACTGTTAAAAGTCATGCCCTCCATAAGTTAACATAACGTTTTTCTATAAGTTACTTCCAATTAACATAGTGAGTTATGTAATTTCAACTTAATTTCATGAGTTATTGACATTTCAACTCAATAATGTGAATCAGTTCAATGAAACATAAATTTGAATGAGTGAACATAACTCGACAATCTGAGTTTTAAAATGGTAACCGGATCTTATAAAAACTTATCACCATTGGCAATATTAATGCGAGATCCAAATAGTGCCGGAAATTCGCTCTTTATCTGTTAAGGGACTAAATATGATGTAAGA
>CAEGAF010086174.1:0-13634 GCA_903067075.1 Micropoecilia bifurca | reverse complement strand
ATAATCATCTTTATATATATATATATATATATATATATATATATATATATATCCAACAACAATATAATCCAAGGAGATAATTTGTTCTCCTGCTAGGAAAACCATCAGGAATCAGATTTAGCAACTTACAACATCTGACGCTGTGGACAAGAGAGCTATTGAGACCCTGCTCAAAGACTTCACCATTTACACAACATGAACCGCTTGCTTTTCCACTTCAGTCTTTGGGGGTTGATGTCAGCTGCCCATGATGACAACAGCAGAATAACCAAAATAAAAACTTCAGCTTTCCAGCAGAGTTGCTGGTGGCAAAGTATGTACAGGAGCTGGAGCACTGTCAGTTTGAGTTAAAGGCGCGTGACCGGCCGGGTTGAGGACTCGTTCTCTGCCAAGTCACTTCACAGTGTGATATTAGGCTGACAGAGAAAACGCCCCATGGAGTGTCAGTCAACAATGACCTCAGTCCCCTTGCTGGGATTCAATTAGCTTCCAGGCTGTCTCCAAGTGGAACTAAAGGCAGCGCTAGCTCAACTTTGCTGATGGGGCCAAATCAGATTGTAGTCTGCTGTTGACAGCTCCACCGTCTTTCCATGGTGGGTCTCAGACGTACATTATTGCACCTGTCCCATTATCAACAAATTAGCAAAAGGGATCTGAGATTCTGTGACATGCTGCAAAAAATCTGGAGATTTGTGGACGAATGGCAAAACTCTAGACTCAAAACTGTCAAATCAAATCAAAGGGATAACCGATAAAAATCAATCTATGAATGCTCCAAAGGCCGTCTCCAACTTTCTTTATCCCACCCATATGAACTCTGATTTTGGTCACATGGCTCAACCCAGAGCCAAAATAGAGTGGGAGGAGGAGGAGGAGACATGAGCAGGGGGTCACTGGGCTGAGTTCCTGTAGCTTAGTGCTGTAAATCCTCTAATCCCCTAACCAGTTCCACGGAGCCGTTTACTGTTTGTAGGTAAGGCTGTAACCAACCGAAACCAGGTGCAGTTCTGTGCAAGTCACATCCTTCGGAGTTCAACCTCTGACCTTACTTATTCTTTGCCTGCTCTTTTGGAAAGATTGCCGAGGACATTCATCCCCTCCATAAATCCATTTGGAGATTATCACGATTAGTCTGTGGGATAACGGAGAGGCAGCCCAATAAAAGCAGTGAAAAAACAACAAAAAAATAATCCAGATGGAAGCGGGACAACAAATCGGCCATCTTTCCTGCGCTTTTTAACGCGTCGTATCAGATTTATGGTTGGAAGCCTTTCTTGGCATAAGTACCTCTGGTCTGTAGAAGTCTGGTCTATGAAACTGCATCTTGTTTCAAAGACAAACATTTTGGTCCCTTCACTTCCAATTAGGACGCAAGTCAATAAACTCATGCTTTGTATATGCCCTCTCCAATGCTGAACTTTATGTATGCATTTTGAGTCTCCACACTGTCCCCAGTCTGACCACCATCTAAAAGAAATACTGATGATTGCATTTGCATTTGTCCAACAGTTTCCTTCAGGTAGCAGGACTGAATTAAAATGTCTTTTCAAACCCACCTGGAATCATCAGAGGTCTTCTGTTTACCCCCTGCCGCCACAACATTTCGGTATTTCAAGTAGTGGTGGGACGAGATTAAAATAAATAAATAACGGATTTGAATCATTTAAATCATTTGTCAAAAAAGCAATACTTGTCACAGTAAACGTTAAATAAACACAAAGTTAAACAAGTTTTGCATCATATATCTGCTGATTTTTATTTAATCTGCAGTTAAGACAGAATGTTTACATTCCACGGGTTGATTAAAAACTTCCATTAAATTTTTTTGTAATTTATCAAGTAAGTTTAATAATATCAAGTCCCAGCGCTAATGTCAGGTAAACCTTTCAACTATGACTGATTGCGTTTCTCACTGCAATCATTCCAGAATTTTTCATGCGTTACTGTGCAACTTTTTGTTTCCTATACTACAGCAATAACAAACGTTCACCACAACATATGGCTATTACTTGGACTCTTGTGAATTTGAGGGGCTTGAGATTCTTTTTTTCCTGAAGTTAGTTTTTTTTTTTTAGAGGCAAAATTTTTTTTGATAATACAATTACAGGCAAAATAATTGGACCTTTATTTTGGGGATTAAAATCTTAAATGCAAGAATAAGCTTCAAATCCAAACCTTTTGCAGTATGTCAGTTTGAAACTCCTTTGATGTGGGTTAATTTGAAATGATTAAATTGTTAATGATTTAAAAAAAAAAGTCTGAATTAGAGGCAATGTTTTAAAGAAATGCTTTTGTACTACTTTCCTCTATGAGAGTCATATTTGCTTCAACCAAAACAGTGATCATCTTTAAAAATTGACATCTTTGCTAGTTAGCTACATAGATATGAGAAAAATGGCAGTCTGAAATACATAAAGAAGCTTTTCAAAATAAATGTCACAAAATAAAAAGAAAACACTTATGAAGCGCCCCATGAATTTTCTTTAACATTTATTTTTTATTTCACGGGGACATTTTTTTCTTTATTTCATGGAGCATCTATAAATGATTTACCAATAAAAGTATATATCTAACTTTGAATGAAAGTTAGATGGAGGCTGATCTTTGTCAGCGCTGTTCATTCCTGATGCAATAACTCCTAAGGAGAGTCTGACACATTTCAAATGCATCCAATTCCACCGTGTATTCATCAACCTTCAAGAAAAAATATCAGAACCACTGCTAACTCTGTGTTATTTTAGGGGGAGTTGTGTTCAAAAACTACAAAAATCCAAAGTGAGCACTTGGACTCACTCACCTTCCTATTACAAACACAAGCAGAGTGTGTTCATTAGCCCTGTCATGGTGCAGGTTTTTCCTCCCGAAGACCAATAAACTTTAATTTTATAAAGTTAACACTGGAACTGGAAGACATTTTATATATGTAAAATAAAACAGGACAACCAAAAACAAATAAAGCTGAAATACAAAGAACTTGCAACCAAAACCATTAAAAAAAACAAAAAGATTGTGTCTATAAATAAAATTGCCCTTCAAAAAAAATCATAAGAATGGAAATTATGAAATTAACTTAAATGTATGATGCAATTAATTGCTTATTGTTGCAGGCTTGGTGTTCACTAAAAAAACTGTTATAAAAAAGAAACAAAGAAAACAGATGCCTCAACCATAAACTATTTTGTTCAAAATCCCTCTTACCAAGTGAGATCTGGTGTTGGCAATTTGACATTTCTGTACCAACACATGTATAAAACTTTTAACACAACTAAAGGTCTGATTACCTCAACAAGCTCAGCTTATCAAACAAACCTGAGAAAAAAAAGATCAAAAAGATGAACATGAAATATAGATTAGGAAATCTATGAAACTAATTGAATTTGTTCCCTGTGAAACAGCATGTTTGAAATTGTTTTGATGACATGAAATCACTTGAGTTTCATCAGCAGTGTGCAGTAATCAATTGGTAACAGCAAGCATACATTCATGATGGCAAGAGGAGGGATTAATCAAAGCCACAGGCACCGTGCATAATTTGATCGAGAGAGCTATTACTCAAGGTGTGTGTATGTGTGTGTGACCTCCAAGCTTTACAGCTGCGACATTTCAAACAAGAACTCAACAAGTGTATCTAAAGTTCATGGAGCTGAAACAATTAATGTATTATTCCAGTTAAAGAGCCAAACATTATGCATGGTTACCTTTTCATTAGATGGTTCGTCATTGCAGGATGTAAAAAAAAATACTCAATCACCTTTAAGAAGTGACTGTTCATCCAATTTTCTGATGAAATCAAAAATAGAATCAATCCTGCATCCAATTTGATCCATAATTAATCTCATGTGCACCAAGAAATCACCTAGTGACCTGAATCGACAATTTTCAGCTTAATCGGTCAAAACCTGTGAGCAGCTGACTGGAAACTCAAGACATCCCATCTTTTACCTAGCAGGTGAATTAATCATTTGTCAACCACTACCACCTTCGACTAGCAACAAAAGTCTTCACTGTGGAAACAGTCACAGAGTAAAGAAGATAAAAATAACTTCTTTATTATTTTTCTTCTTTATTATTTTCAATCATGTGGTAAAGTCAGAGGAACCACTACGGTGTACGAAGCAACTGAAAACTGGATTCTTAACGACATCCTGAGAGAGAAACTGCTGCTTATAAAAAGAAGATCTTGTCCCCACTTCCTGACCCGTGCAGAAATCAAGTCAAAAAAATCAAGCGTAATAATTTTTTATTTTGACCATTTGCTCATCACGCTCTTAAGAAAATGGCCCACTGAACCAGGACAGACATGAAAACAAACTGATATCGCTTTTATTAAGTTGTTCACTCTAAAAAAATGGTCATGGCGTGTTGTCCAAACAGACGGGAATGCAAACTCGTCATCCATCGTTAACCTTTTGATGAGAAAAGAAGACCATGATGCAAAGCAGCCATCCATTTGCAGCAAATACTTTTTACAATGTAAAAAGACTAATGTTTATACACTTCATAAGTAAGAAAGATTAGTAAGATGAAATTTAATATTGCATTATGGAGAAGGTATCGGCATATAGTCATTAGGAACCATGAAGAAAATGCCCCACCATCATGCAGCATATCATGTACAAACAAAAACTGGTAAGCATCTAGACTTCTGTAAGGCTTTAAGGCTGCTTTAAGGATCAATAGCTCAGTCAAGCTGCCACAACAGACAGCAGCAGAAAACAGAAAGCTGGAAATTATGCAAAAATCTGACTCAGTTTTAGCCTTTTGGAAAGTCCAATCCTGTCTGTCACAGAACATGCCGAATTTGGAAATGAAGGCATTCTTTTGGAAATCCATCCATAAATTATCTTCTGCTTATCCGGGGTCAGCTTGCTGAGGCAGCAGCCCAAGCATAGATACCCAGACTTCCTTCTCCCCAGCCACATGGGCCAACTCCAAGAGAATTCCAAGGTGTTCACAGACCAGCCAAGACTCACAGTACCTCCAGAGGGTCCTAGTCCTTCTTCCGATGCTCCTCCCGGTGGGACACGCCCGAAACACCTCATCAGGGATGCGTCCCAACCAGATGCCCGAGCCACCACACCTGGCTCCCATTGATGGATGGATGTATGGACAAAAGAGATTGCATGCTATAACTCTTTGTGCCCTGGCTTTATTTATAGGCTCCATTCGGTATTTTTATGTTCACATCACAGACAGCAAGAATCAACAGGTGGGCCAGTAACTGGAAATTAACCACAGAACCTCAGTGAGTCTCTAAGGGATGCATCTTCCAAAGTTGGATAAAAACCAACTACCGTTTTTTCCCCCAAAAAAACTATTACACTTAAGAGTGACTTCACTATTTTAGAGCCTTCAACTTTCATCAACTTCTAACTTCTCATTGACCTTGAGCCTTGCAGGATGTTGCAGCAGAGCAAGTTTGGGAACAGTGATCCAGTTTCACCTCCTGTGCAGCTCTGAACAACTCGACCCCCATCTTTGGCCTAAGACGTTTTATTAAAGACGTATAATGAGAGATTAAAAGGAAACTGAACAATATATATACACACACAAACGATCCTGCGCACACAGAGGCTTCCAGCTATGGGACCCTGGAGGCAGCTCACTCTGCACCTTATGGGACTATACCTTATTGCATTATGCAATGCTGTAATAGGCTTAGCTACACACTGCTCTGCAGGGGAGGGGAGCTATTGGCCTCACTCAGATGACTCACTTCATTAAGTCTGCCTTCCTCAGAGCTTTGCAGAACTTTCCACACTTCTTATAGGAGCACGCTGTATATGGTTTTTTTTTTTTTTTTAATTAATTAATTTATTTGGCAGGGACAATGCACGTTAATTAAATGTACCAGGATCAGCCAACTGGCTATATTTCATCTGCTTAAATAAAACACATTTGTTTAGGATAACTATTTTAATAGAAACTCCAACGTTTCTGTGGTGCTGGTGGCTTTTATTCGTTAGTAATTTGACAGGAATACCAGCAGAGAGAGAATAAGATGCTGTAGGTGGTCCGGCTCCGGGAATCGAACCCCCGACATGTGGAAGATCGTCCCTTCTGAATAGTGAATTTGATCTACTAATGAGCCGCCTGGCACCCCATAAATCACTTTTTCATTAATTTACTTTGGCATAGAGAACTGACTGACTCTCAGGAAGCAAACGTACAATTAATTAACCCAAAAAAGGGAAGCAAAGCAGGAAAAAAGCATAACCCCTTTATTTAAAAAATTTAAATCACCTGCGCCGCCCCGGCAGCATCACTGCAACCCTCTTTTGGAACTATTTTTAACCCGACAGGCCACCAGATGCACGGAAACGCAACTCTTTCAAACGTTAAACATTAATAAGGAAACGACCCGCCGGTCCTGAAAGAAAAAAAATGCTAATAATTACCGGCATTAGCCCGGCAGCTTCAGAACCAGCGCGTGCCGACTTACTTTCCGAAGCCCGGGAACGGCGACGTCCCGTTGGAGATGCTCAGAGACGCTTTCCGGCAGCGGGTAGGGGAGCCGACTGACGGGCTGTGGGTGGAAATGTTTCCTCAGCAGGCGTGTGCCATAGCGGGAATGTACACAGAGGCAGACATGCGGAGTCATTTGACCTTCTCCCAATAGAAACTACCATCGGTGAAACGTAGGAGAGGGGAGGAGCGGACCGTACCAAGCGGAAGGTCCCAGCAAGGCCGGGGGGGAGAGAAGAGCTGCCATCCTGGGATGTTAGCAGCAGTAAGGATGGGGCTCAAGCAGAGCCTGCAGAGGAGGAACAGACGCTAATGGAGCTTTGCTCAAAACCAGAGGCATAGTCCATGTTGATGAGCCCAGTCATTTCCATCGGACTATGATTTGTCACATCTTTTTTGTTTTAAGTTGATGCTGACACAAAATCACTGTGAATATATTTTATTTCCACCTGTTCTGTCTGTAAAATGAGCAAAGATGTGCTGATGGTCTCATTCTGTTCTGCTCAATTAATTTTTAGCATGCAAACAGCATTTAGGGATTATTCTGATATATTCTTTTTTTGGTTGAGGCATTACATGTTTAGGCAACTATTTCTTCTGGTTTTGCATGCTGGAAAGGTTTTGCTCAGGTATTTATTTATTTATTTTAACTTTTGAACAGTTATTATAGTTTATAACCAGATTTTAACTGCTTTTACACTAGGAATAATTTATTTGCATTTCAGAAGCTCATACTTGAATTTTGACCCCAAATCCCACAGGAGTTAAAAAGGACTTTTCAATTGATCACAATAGATCTCCCTCCCCAACATCTCTTTTTCCAGGCTTTCTATAGCCAGAGATTTAAAAAGAAGTGGCAAAAGCAAAATAGGTAGGATTAGCAGTTCTTTCCAGCAACTGATGTGCAATATGCAAGGATATTGAGCTGTTAGCATGCCATAAAACTGTCATACAGCATCAGTCTTCAGGCCTCTTCTGATTCATTGGAAGACTGACTGCTGCTGGAGATCATCATCCACAACAACTCTACAATTTTTATTTCTGATAAAAAAAGATTTTCAATAGGATTTAGGTTTGGGTCTTGACTGGATCATTTTTAAAACATTAATATGTTTTAATTTTCTCCTCTTTCTTGAACCTACTATGTCTAGTTTGCTTCACTCAAGTCTTTTCCTCCCTTTAATAGGTTTTCTTCTTCAGTATTTAGATCCGTCCATCTCACCATCAACACTTTTAATTTTAGACAGAGTATTCTTCCATATGTTTACCCTTATATTGGGCTTTTCATGACTTGTGGCACACAAAGTATGACTTTTCATGACCTTCTATCACTAAAAGAAGAAGTGTTAGTAATGTATTACTGCCCCAGACAGTGGGAACAATTTACACACTAACACCTGTTAGACTTTAATACTTAATAGTTTAATAGTTCTTGATACTTTAGCAAATATCTGAAAGGCTTTTCAGCTGGATTTGGTAAAAATAAACTGTTTCTAACTGAAATCATTGCATGTCATTTTAAATAGCTCTTTTCACTATGAAACATGTTGTATTTATTAAGCTAAATCTTCAGCACAGTCAGTGTAGTCACATCCTCCAATTAAGAAAAAAGAACAAAAAAAATTTAGAAATAATTTCCATCCTTTGCTTCATGTCATCACAATATAACCCATTAAAACTGTGTTAAGAATATGTTCAGAGTTCCGCTTTTGACTTTTGAATTATGTGGAAACTCAGTAGCCTGATGTTTTATTTGAGTCAACTGCTATACCTCACCGCTGTATGGAAATATCAGTGATGACTGTGTTCTTATTTTAGCACATGCTGACACACTGGCATGGCTCCTGGGAACACTTCACCTGCGACGGGCTCAGTTCTGCTGAAATGTCTCACCAGTCATTTTCACTCCAACTGTTTTTACTGAAGAGATTTTAACTAACAACAAAACTCATCTGCCCTCCCTTGACAAGAGAGCCTCAATTATTATAATAACTATTTCATAAAGTTAAACATATATAACCTGCTGTGCTCCAAGAAAATGAAAACACATTTTTTGATTAGTGTCAGTTGCCACCAACCTGGGAATGTCTAGTTCAGATCTAGATGATCTAGTTCAGAAAGAAAGAAGATAACCAAACCTGGAAACAAATTAGGTTAGAATGCAGCAGGTTGTTAAATATCTTGATCTTGTTAAATACCTGGATGATGTTGGCAGATTGTTTCAAATATTCTAATTTTGTCACAAACTTTAGGTATTTGGGTTTTGTTGTCATCTGTGCTTGTGGGTTTTTTTTTGTATTATTGATTTAAACACTGCAAACAGATAGTTCTGTTCCATCTCCATTGGAGGAAAAATGAAAACTTCAAAAATGAAGAAGAGATCCAAGTGAGGTACACCTCCAGAGAAGAGAACAACTAGGAACCTGGAACCACGGAGTAACGGGAAATAAAATGGACGGAATGAAAGAGGAAGAGGAGCTTAAATACTGAGGGAGAGATGGAAATGACAAAGGGGCCAGAAGAGCTAAAATCAGGTGATTCAATGCAGCTGGGAAAGGGGGCATGTGGAGGCAAATGAGGAAAATTGATAACCAGCTGGGAACAGGAGCAGAATGGCCGACTAAAAGTGAAGCAAAAAAAAAAAAAAAAAAAGTAAAGAGAATGAAGGGGGACTGGAAACCTGAACAGTAAACAGGATAAAAACTATCTAACAAAACAAAAACAATGATATCAACTGAATTAATACAAGTGATAAACTCAAATGAAGGCTCTTCAAATATTTTCCCATTTTTACCGTAAGAGATTTCAGGGTTTTCCCAACTGTATTATAAGCCTGGCGGGCCACCAGGCTTTACTTGTGACCCCACCAGGCTAGGCATTACTTATTTATTTAAGTCCTTTTAAAATGTTTGCATTTTTTTAAGACTTTGTAGTTGATGTTCAGGTAATAATCTTCCAATTTTTCATGAGCACATAATAAGCAAGTGATATTTTAACATTTCCTGTCAAATTTAAACGTTTTTTAATTCAAAAACACGACGGGCCGCTGCATGAATGACTTCCCTAACACACAACCACAGGGCTTAACAAGTTTTCTGGAGGAAACTTTGGATTTTGTTGTACTGAGAAGTTAAAAGTTTTGCTTCTGCGAATGATTTTGATGGAACAGAGAGCAGTAGACATGTAAACTGAGTTGAGAGAGATAAAAAAAAAGTCTGACAAAAAAACAACAAACAAAGCACCAGGTCTGGGGTATTTTCTTAACTTCAACCAAAAGAGGAGATCATTGAGGAGTAGGTCTTCTGATAGTGTTCCTTCAATGTTGTCAGTAGTGAACAGGTTAATTGTGACTATTCTCATTTTAGATATTGCATGTTAAAAACTTATGTTTGTGCTTCTGTTTACATACTGATGCCTGCATGGTGATGTGGCAGTCATAACGGAAACGACTTGATCCCTGTAGCAAAGTGCAGGCCTTCCTGTACAGCTGCACTGACAACACCCCAATGCCGCAGTCAGACACTGCATTTCTCAAGTATAAATGAAGACTTGTTACTGTATTGATTGATGGTGCACTTCAGCAATGAGGGGGTGAAATCAATGAAGGCCACATGGAGGCTGAGGACTGATGCCTGTGCAGAATATTCTCCTGAACATCCGAGATCTCACTCATAAATAAACAGAAGAGAAAAAGACTCTGATGAACTCGCTCTAGATCTACACAAATATGCGTAATCAGTTAAATATTTGCTTTTAAAAAGTCAAATATATTCATAAGATGTTACCCAAAGAGCCCTGTGGTTGCAACACTAACGGCTCGTCAACATGACAACAAACGTTTGTATAATTAATTTAGCTCAACAGTCTCAGACGGGCAGAAAATGTGAATTTCCCCACCAGTGAGTCCAAATTTGCTTGGATGACATGGTTTGTATGTGAAATGAGCTTAAACAAATCGGCTGAAGAGAAAATGTTTCGTCTTCTGTTTGTGTCACTTACATTTTAGATCATAAAATAATTTTTCAAATCATTTTATTTAAGGATAGAAGCTATCCAATAGTAGAACTTCTGGTTCCACCAGATAGATTAATTCAGATAATATTTCATATTCAGGAACATCTATGCCAGAGTTGCCAATTAGGGCTATGTAGATTCTGACTGTTTTGAATCTTGTTTTTAAATGTAGTATGTTTTTGTTAAGTTTGCAATTTCTTGTGTGTAACAGGTTCCTTTGTGTAGCTGCATTGCAGAGAAGCAACACCAGACCCATTCAGTTGGGTGAAGTTCATAAAGGCAAACCGGCATGCAGAGAGACATGAACGCCTCCGCAGGATTCAGTGATGGCCTTTGGTTGTACAGATATCAGAGTGCGGAAATATCAGCCAGTTAACCTGCTCCGTATGTGACAATACAGATAAGACAAAGAGGAAATGGTTTTTCATCTCTCCCCTGCCATGCTATCTCAGACACGGTTTGATTTCAGGAGCACAAAGAAAGTCTGGACTTATGTGGCTCAACACGTGCAAGATGAAAGTTTATTCAGCTTAGTTTTCTTTTCAGTTTATTTATATAGCGTCGTTTCACTACAGACGTCTTCTAAGACAATCTTTTCCATTCAATCATACATCCTTGTTATCAACAGTGCATTAATATTTTTTTCTAAGCTTTACATCCTGTTATAAAGTTATTCTCTCATCATTCATGTTTGAGTAATTATTGAATATCTCATGGCAACGGTTTGGGTTTGTAAAACACTTGAGGGAGGCAAGCGCTGCCTTCCAGCTCCTTCAAACTAGCAGCAGCAGCAATGAGCAAATACCTGCGCAACTGTGAAGCTACTTACATGAGCTATTTCTCAGACCAGATCGCCAACAATCGTCTGCTAATGCTAAATAGAGGAATGTTGATGTGAAGGAGGAAGTTCAGAAAGAGCAGGATTTTTTTAGAGAGACAAAGGCCCAATTTTAAGGCGTGTTTTAAGTCTTAAATCTTGTTTAAAACAACATTTTTATTACAACTAAGGTTTATATAGTTATTTGATTCCCACTATGTGGCTGATTTGTAAAATGCCTTGAGATGATACTTGTTGTGAACTATATAAATAAGTTGAACTGAATTGACAAATTAAGTTTTACTCCTATAAAAAGATTTCAAACTAAGGAAACCCAGCAGATTGCATCGAGTCACTGACACTCATTTCTCCTGAACAAGCTTGTAGTGAGAGTAGACAATCATTTTCATTGTGTCATTAACTTTAAAACAGTCACTTATACTAAGCATTTACATAGTGACAGTGGAGAGGAAAAATTCCCCTTTAACAAGAAGAAACCTCCAGCAGAACCAGAAGCCAAGCACCACTAATACTGGCTCAGTAGCCACAACAAAATGGGGGTTTGACAATACAGTTTGTGGTTTGTATATTTTGTCTTTCCTATTCTTTATAAGAACTTTGTAAATTAAAGTGAAAATGCTAATAAATATATTAAACACAGAATGCACAAAAAGGAAACAGAAGGGCGGATGTAGGTGCGCTTTCTACGTTCATGAAAAGTAAAAGGTTAATAGCAAGAGAGGAGACACAGGAAGGCACAAAACAGATGTAGCTTCTATGGAGAGAAAGTTAACTGAGAGAAAACATAAAATTATCAGTTAAAATAATAGCAAATGAGGCAAGTTGGGGAGTAGAATAAGAAAGTGAAGAAAATTGGCAAGGTGGTCTTCCAGCAGCCTGGCTGCAGAGTTAGCTCAGGTTAACCTAAAGTCTTAGAATGAGACATAAGACACTGAGAGCCAGAGAACCATCTTTCATGTGAAAAAAAGGAAGAAGAAAGAAAAAACAAATCAATTCTTTGATTTCAGATCATGCAGAAAGCCTGACCTGAGAATAAGCAGAAAAGACCCTGCGATGGAGGAGATGTTCCAGAAATATCACAATAACAGGTTATTATTTGCACTCGGACTTTACCACATCCTCTGTTTTCCGCAGCTGTCCCATCGTATATGTGTTGTTTTGGACGGGCGCCATAGTGAAGGGATAAAACGCGTTGTGTTTGCCTCTGCAGAATGTCAGGGCTGGGTCAGGGAAGGATGCCTCCAGACATGGCCAAAAACACCCAGCGCAGCGCCAAGGTGACCTGGCATTTCTGCAGGCGGCTGGGGGGCAGATGTTCTTTATGAGCAACGTCCAGTCAGAATAACATGTGAAATGTAGAAAACAACAAAGAGAACAGGACACTTTCTTCTCGCTCACAAGACATAGAAATGTGATTTAGTCATAAAAAGCTGCACGAGACTGTAAACATAAGAGACCAACATGCCCATTTCAAAGATTTGAAGGGATAGTTTCCTCATAGAAATGGATATTACTGGACTAAATGTCTCTTGCTCTGAAAGTCAAATACACTCTGCATTTTTCAGTTGCAAATCTTGTTTTGAAGGTAAAAACTAAACCTTTGATGCAGCAAGTTTTCTCTCACTTTCTCCACACGACGTCTAAACAGACCCAGGAGTTGCGTTGGGCCACACAGAAGCGAGTATCCAGGCCTCTGCCTCACAATAACACACGGCAGAGCCAAGCAACAGTTCTGTGATGAGACCATCCTTCTCTCAGTTCTAATTATGTGGAGCCAGAACAGAAGCAAGAGTCTGATGGCTCTGCGTCATTACCTTTAATCAACCGTAGATACCCCGACACACAAACAGCGCGCGCACACAGGCAGCCTGACACTACACAAATAGCTGACATTCATCATCATCCAGCCGAGCTTTTTAATTACTGCAATGAATCCCCTGCATGGCTAAAGTCACCTGCTAAATAAACAGGTTTGGCTTTTTCCTCTTCAGGAAAAATGGCATGGGGCCGTCTGGTGTTGTGGTTTTCCATGTTGTCTTGGAAATATTTCACACAGTCTGAATCTGTTTTTTTTCCCCCTACATTTCTCAATGCAACAACAATACATTTTAATGTATTTTAGTGAGATGTTATGTCATTATTGTGAAGCATAAAGAAAAAATATGTTTTTTAAATGTATTTATTTAACTAAAATTGAGAAAAGTGATGTACACAGTGTTCTTCCTCCAAAGGTAAGTTCACACTGAAAAAAATAACTCTTTGGATTAACATAAAAAAATCATGGAAAGATTTTCCACATGATTACTTTGCTTTATTT
>CAEGAF010086166.1:0-12027 GCA_903067075.1 Micropoecilia bifurca | reverse complement strand
TTTATTTACTTTACTAATGCATGAAGCTACAGTTTGGACTGTTTCAATTAAAAGAAACATGTTTTCTCTCCACTTCTTTGGTTCATTTTGTCCAGCTGTCCACTTTCAGTCTGTGTCCAACCAGAGCAGGTATTGTGTAGTTGGTGCTTTTAATCAGTTTTCAGTTAAATTAATTCAATCCAACTCTATAATAGTCACAAAATGTCACCAAAATCACTCTGTCCTTCTAAAATCTTTCAGAAAATCACAAAAGTTTATTGAATTGTATCATTTGCTGAATATCACAATATATATCATATCATGGGCAAAATATTGTGTATTGTATCATGAGATTATTGTATCACTACAGCCCTATTCCACAGTAATCAAATTGGCTCTTAATGAGTAAAATACAGGCTTTATCCTGCAACCTGACTCTTAAAGTCACAAATCTGCAAAATAAACATTTATAACTTCAAAATTTAAACTAGAACTTCAGTATTCAAATTTTTAAGTTCACAAACTGTTTATTACACCAAGAATTGGTGAAATGAAAGCACTTTATATATTTAAATATGTATGATTTATTTTCTTAGCGTCCATCACTGACATTAAAAATGCAAAGTGCTTCACAATGACACAACTATGTTAACTAGAATATACCTTAAAATAAGTGTAGCAGTCAACCAAAAAAGCCTATTGGCTTTTTAAGAGCCAGTGGAGTTCATAAATCTAATTATTTAAACTTTGAAATATTCCTAAACGCAATGAAAGCGATTTCAGACCATTTTTCTAGAATAGAGTTTGCAACCTTTACAATCCAAAGAGCACATTTTCCACAAAAATAAAAATAAACATTTAGAGCTGCATATGTTCCCTCAGCTTTTGAAAAAAGTAGAACTTAAGAGCAGGGTCAAACTTTGCAAAAATAGGATGGAAACATGTTAATATTTATGGAAATGTGTAAAAAAGGCTTTAGTTTTAAAAATAATGACAAGATAAACAGATCTACATAATGGAAAACTCCAAAGTTTTCCACTACAAAACCTTTATTTGTTAAACATGAATGATTCTTTATAGTTTTTAGAAAACGTTTGTTGGACTTTAAATTTAGGTTAAACTCTTAAGATGACATCTAAAGGTCAAATTTTCCTTTTTTTAGGTTTAAGAGTTATGATTACTTTTGTACTTTAAAACATGTTAGTTAGGCTCCAAAGTTTTGACATGCTTTAATTATTTCCAACTCTTCAGAGTTGACAGATTCAGGGGTCAAAGGTGAAACTAGACTGAGCTCGACTCCATCACACCCTCCTGTCTACTTTGTGTACTTTTCCTGTTCAGAGGACAATATTCTGTGTGACAGTTTGCATCTGGCATTGAAATTCGTCCCTCGTGACAAAGATCTAAGTCAGTCGCTGTTCATGCAAATCAACATGTAGAAACGTCACACGGCCAGCTGTCGACTGATGAATTCAGTCTGTACCTTTAACACGGTTCAGATTCACTGCAGCTGCATTTTAAGCTGCTAAACATCTCGATAAGTTAAATTATTTTATGTCAGGTTCAAAGTGGGCGACTTTGAGGAGAAGTAAATGATTTGCAGCTCAAATCAAACTGTAAGGAAGGCAGATTGACAGTTTTATTCCTAAATACTTTCCTTCTGCTCATCTGTAGCTCAGCCAGCAATTTGCAGCAATGCCTTGTTGTTTCTCAGATTTTATCGTAATGTGCATCATGAACGCACTTAGGATACGTAATTACTGCATTATTTGTCATTAACGGGAAAAGTCAATAAGACCAAATTGTCCTTTCAGAGTAAAGATGAACTCTGATTGAAGTTTGCAAACGGCCCAATCTGATCACATGACTTCAACCTTTTTTGTTGTTTCATGTATTATTCCACTATTCTTTTTCCATAATATCAGGGCCCCAGCTTTGTTGGGGCCCTGATATTGTTTTAATTCCCACATATCAACCCAACTCACTTCATCATTTCTGCATTATGCATGTAAAATACCTACAATTACTAGTGTAATTTGTAATAAGCTTACATCGTAGCAGTGTTACTATGGATACCATTGATTTTAACCTTACAGGAGCAAACAAGCAAATATGCTTCAAATAATTTGCATTTTGAAATGCAGAGTCCTATATATGTGTGGTTTATTAATTAATGTGTTTAAATCAACATCTGAAGACAAATACTCAATTTACAGTAAACAAGTTAACAAATTTAATATTTTTTTTAATAAATGTGAAATAGATGAGTAGAGTGTGCAAACTGTGCAACCCATCACTACAAAATAAAATCAGATGATGCTCTTGGGGGCCCCCTGGTGGTTTCTAAACGGTCGCTTAGCGCACATTGCCTTGGGCCGGCTGTGCATAGGATAATCACTGAACGTACACTGCAAAAACTCAAAATCTGTACTATAAACATTTTTTTATCAAGTATATAGTACAAATATCTTAGTACACTTCAAATAAGATAAAAGTAACTTAAAATGAGCTTTTCATCAATATAGCGTAGCTCATTTTCAGTAAATAATTCATTAATATTGACAAAAAAGTAAATATTACAATAAAAATAATCTGCCAATAAAATGTATACATTTTTATCAATATTATGAACTTTTGACTTAAAACCTGTAAGCTATTTCTGTCTTGCTTCAAGAAGGTAAACCAAAATTACTTGGTATAGTTTTGTTTTTGCAGTGTAGTGTTTACTTGGCAGCACAGCTGAATTTATGAATGAACAGTTTTGAAGTGAAATGGTTTTATTTTAGAAGAATGTTTTGTTTTATGCAATGGCAGATTTAATGCCTAAAACACCACTATTGAATTTTTAAATGCCTCTTATTATCACTTTTAGTCCCTCACAAAAGTTTCTATAGACAATTGAGACTAAAACTTTGAATTCTGAATAAACAGTCAAACATATTAAATGCTGTTTTTTACATCCAGCTTTAAGGTTAACAAGTAAAATCATAAGTGCAGCCAGTTAGGATTGTACAAATTTATCTTTATGGCAACATTACTGGACATAACAAGCATTTTCTGAAGAACTGCTTTGGCTGCAATAAATTTCAGTTTATTGCACTGCAAAACATTCAGGTTCTCTAACCTTACAGTTTATTTGATGGGACTTGTTGTTTATTGCAACATTAAAAGTTTTAGAAGAGGTTGTAAGGTTGCTTCAAAAGAGAAAACATCAGCTAGAGGACATGTGTTTTTTTGCAAGTCATATTATTTGCAGAAAAGTTTCTTTGACCTTTGACACAATTTGAGATGTTGACTTTGTTGTACAGTATTTGATCATTTTTTACTCTTTTAAGTACTACTTTATTAATTTATTTGATAATTAGTCATATTTGTATTATGATTGTCTACAACACTTTGCTCCTTAATGTGTTTTATGAATAAAATTGGGATCATACTTTTTATAGACACTATAAAAAACTAAAATAGTAAATAAAAACAGATTTAACAAACATGCAGCTGATCCTGTGGTTAGAAAAGATCTACGGTTTCGTCTGATCGCTACAGCAATTAGAAGTTGTGCTTGTGAAGCAGAGCTTTCTGCAAGAAGCCCCTGCATAGTGACATTGCTAGAAGAAGAAAAAAACTAAAAGCCACATCCTGTAGAGATTAGTCTGCCAATAAGCACATTGATTGATCGAAAGAGAAATGAAGCAACGTTTTATGGACAGATTATAGCAAGAACGGGGCTCACTTTACAAAAAATGGCTAAAACATTGTTTATAGATATGGAATCCATCATTTATAAATCATTAATAACTGTTTATTATGCATTAATTATGTTTAAAAAATCTTGAAAGGTATTCTGAAATATTTAGTATAGCAACTCTAGATAAAATATATAGATGGGTTAACTAGGCTCTCTATTTAGCAAGAAACCAGTAGCTTTTGTCTATAATTAACACATAATAAACAGTTATTAATGACTTATAAAGAGTTTAGTGATAAATTAATACGTTTATTAGTCATGTGTAAAGGGAACCTTAATGTAAAGTGGTACCAAAATTGTTCTTTTTGCTTCTATAAGCCCTAATGAAGCAACAGAAAACGTGTAGTGTGGGAATAAAGCTGCTGTTTCTGAGGAAAAACCAATAAAAACAGTGAAATGTAGCCCAGCTTCCCAAATAAGACGACTTTATAAAACAGATCTGAAGCTGTTTCACAGTTGAGCTATATAAACATTTGGTGATAAAATCAAATATTAGTTCATCCATCCACAGGGAAGCTAAATCTGCAGGTTCTTCAAGGTCTTATTCAACTTATTGGTCAAGCATGTTTTTGTGGTTGGATAAAACATAAATCTGTTGAAATACTTATTGTAAAATGATTAAAATCAACCACATAGTGGCGTTTTAGATGGAGGAGGTTATGCAGGAAAACAGCTGAGTGCTACTAGCGAAGCTGTTGGAAATTTAACATATTTTTGACTTCAGGAACTTTCAAGTTTGTAACTAACAAAAAATGTTGGAAAGCACCCAAGAGAAATGTTTTTTGCATTAATCAGACCTTGATTTGAGTCTTTTCCCCCTAATTTTATTCTTTAAAAAAGGCTAATCTTTTCCAGGAGCCATTGCAGTGAAACCAGCTGACCAAACATCCTGGAGCTTCTCTGGGTTTGCTAGTTTCTTAGGTTGCTATGGTTTTTATTAAGTACTTTTTTAAGATACGCCTTTTGCACCAAATCATCAGGGATACACTAAAGGTTGAATTCTGGACAAGAAAATGTTTTATTTGAAAAATAAATCTAGTTATTCATCTATTTATTTGCATCTTATTGATTTCTAATATTATGTTAAAAAAAACCTTTAAAAGTCTGCAGAACTTTTACTTGATTAATCAATCCAATAATTGATTAATCATGAGCTCCAGCTCCAGTTTGCACCAACTGATGAGGCAGTGGGGATGATTCATACAGGAAAAAAAGTCCTGTGATGTGGCCACTACAGATATAATTACCAACATCAACTGTAGGACTATGGCTGCAACAGCAAGGGGACAAGCGGCCATCAGGGACTCATGAGTGCTGCTGTGGTTTCTGTGGGAGGCCACTGTTATCTGCTGTTGCCATGGTGCTGCTGTGGTCACACATGTCAAAATGACATTCACACAAACGACAAGACTTTATTTTTTTTTTAAAAAATAGAGACTCCCAAAGGGATTATATTCACCCCAGGAACCCTTTAATGTTCAGAAGATTCAGATTCAGATTCAAAGCTTTATTGTCATAGAAACGTTTCCCCGTACAATGAAATTTCTACTTTGCTGCCCACATTGGATGTCAGACACAAGGTAAAGATATGACATAATAAAATCAAATCAAGCATGCAATAGAAAAATAAATAAGTAAATATACATTGAAGAAGAGAATCGTTTCATGATTATCTGTGTTGAAATTTTACCTGAAGGTTCTGAGTAGCTTTTAAATTAGAGTTTGAACGTCCAACTACCTTCAGTGCAGTGCTGTGTTTTTCCCCCCTTCTTTAGTTTGATTTCCAGGAGGCAAGCGTGGGATTATTCTACTGTGACTCACTGACTTTGTGACAAATCTTCTCAGTGTTCGAGTGCGCCTACGCTCAGCTGGTTCTGCCTTGGTACTCCGTCCCCGAGCCCCGCGAGCAGCAGCCTCTGCACAAGGTGCTCAGCAGGGATTTCGACTTTGTAATCGACCGCATCATTGAGAGGGCCAGGGACTTTGATGTCTGCCAGGCCATGGTGGCCTGCATCAGGATTCTGACGCAGCACTTGCATGATGCGAAGCAGCCTGACCGGTGAGACTTTTCCTCTTTATTGTGATTTAAGTGGAAGTTCCTGCTTCGGGTTACTCTTTGGACCCAGTAAAATGTCTAAGCGCTGTAAAATTCTCATTACTTTAACAACCTTATGAATGATTAACAATGTTTTGGTTCATACCTGTGGCGGCGCTTCTAAAGGTTTTTTTCCTTTTTACAGATTTTTGTAGCTCTTAAGTGTCTGATCTGATGAAGCACATTTTAATAAAAGATAATCTGACTTAAGTTTTCAAATATTGATTTCATCTACTGAGGGAAAAAAAGACTTGATCTTTCCAGAACAGCTTTGATTCCCCACTCAGCTCCTTCAGACTAGCAGCAGCAGCAGTTAGCAAACACCTGGAAGGAACTGCACATCTGCTGAGCTCATTATAGGAGTTAGTCCTCAGTGAAACGCTGGTAAAAACATTGTTAAAGGGTTAATAGAGGAGCCATGATGCAATAACTTCCTGAAGGCGGAACCTCAGAACAAGCAGAAGCTTCTTAAAGAGACAGAGGCCCAATTTCAAGACCATACATCATATTTGAGACATAACTGAAGATAACATTGTTACTTGATTATGATATAAAATGCAGAGTTGAGTAGTAATTACATTACATTACTTACATTTACTTGAACAATTTTTTTTAAAATAAAATTGATCTTAGGAGGATTTTCACTAAGGTTTACTTTTTACTTTTACTTGAGTAATTTGATTATGAAGTATTTCTACTCTTGAGTAAAATGTCTGGATTCTCTCCACAATAATTAATAAGCAAACATGTTTAAACCAAAAATTCACCAGACACACACATGCAGTTTTTGTTAAAGTTTCATATGGTTTTTTTTCTGAAATAAACTGATTTAGAAACATTTTATTTTGCCGGATTGTGTTATTTTTGTTACTTATAATAATTATTGTCATTTTTGTCTTTAAAATACCAAAACTTCCTCTTAACTTTATATTTTGGTTGATCTAATTATGTAATTTTTAAAATATTAAATAACTGATGTTCTGATCAGTTGCTGTGTACTTGAGTAGTATTTTTACCCAAATATGTTTTTACTCTTTAGTAATATCTTGGATGGCTACTTTTTACTTTTACTAGAGTAAAAATATGTTGAAGTAGTTCTACTCTTATTAACTACAACTGTTGGGTACTCTAATAAAATGATACTACGTGCCTGGAAAACACATAATACTGCCCCTTTAACATTTTTTTAACATCAAACATTCAGTACTTTAATCCTAAACTGCATGTTGTTGTAAATATTAGGTTCTCCTGGTGGTTCAGCCTCCGTTTTTCCCCTCAGAGACCCGCTGTTCAGCGCTGCCGCTCTGGAAATGGCGCTTCTCCGAGAGCTTTCTGACGCCCTGGTGCGCAGCCTGTTCCCCAGATCTGTCTGGGGCCAAGAAACCAACCGTTGTGCCTTAAATGAGATCATTGCCTTAAAGGGTAAGGAAGCGCTAAATCATCTCTCGTACAGTAACACGGTGCCACACAAGGACTAAGCCTCTTCACTTCTTTTCAGAGTGAATTCTGTGTAATCCCTTATTGTCGGCAGCATTATAGAGCTTAGAGAGGTATTTTAAGGTATGTAAAAGAATGGATTTTCCTGCTGTGATCCTCCAATTTCCTTTAGGGGATTGTCACTTTTTTATATAACAGCGGATATAATGTTTTTATCTCTGGAGTTTTGCTGTAGGGGAAGGTTTAAGTTTTCATCTGAAGGCAACTCGGCAGGTCGGTGTCGTACCGAGTTTCCTTCTGCTGCCTTCAACTTGAACATAACTGGGTCGAATCAGGAGCACGACTATGACTTTCAACACAGCGTGAATGGAGATGACTGCAGGTACAGATCAGGCTTTAAATGCATGGATTAGGAGGCTGGTAGACCGAGGAAAGAGTCATTTTATATAAAATGCAGGACAAATCGTCAAACCGACAGTTTTATAGATTTAAAAACTCTGCAAATTGGAGTTAAATTTGCTTTAGTTTGATCAAATTTGTAAATTGCAATTTTTTTCTCCCCTTTTTCTCCCCTTAGAATAACTTAATAAAAAAAAGTCATAAAATGGTCAAAATAACATCATAAAATTGTAAGAATAAAGTCGTAAAATTACAAAAATAGCCATGAATTTACAAAATAGTCATTAAATTACAAAAATAAATTCAAAATTGCAAGACTTAAAGTACCGGAACTGTCAAAAAATTACAGGAATAAAGTCTGGGAAGAGAATTAAGTTGTATAGTATTCTACATAATATGAGATTAATTTATTTTGTGTTTGAACATTTTTGTTGTGTGACTTTATTCTTGTATTATTTTGAATTGCTTCTCATACAAATTTTATTTGTTTTCCTATTTTCTCAATAATCCCTGATACTTTGCTGTGCTGTGTTCCCCTTCAATAAGCAGTGGCTCTTTTTTTATCACCTGAGCTCCTAATTGAGAAAATATTAAAACTAAAACCATTTGAGTCGCAGCAAAACCTTTCCTCTGTAAATATTTAAATATTTCCTACTTCTCCAATCCCCTGCTGGTATTTTATAGGCAAAACATTGCATTATGAAAAGACAGTGACTGTTTAAAGGCTCACATCCTGCAGTCCAGTCGCATAAGGTCATGTGAATTTAAACATTTTTTTTTTTACAAGTTAGCAGCCACGTTTCAGAAGTGCAATTAATCCTTAACGAGGCCATCGCTGACTTATTCTGCTCATGCTCTCGTTTCCTTTCATGTTGGTGGTCGGACGAAAAGAGGAACGTCTCGCTCCTTTTAATCTTAAACTAAAAACAAGACGGTTTATTATGAAGATCAGAGCTCTTCATCTTTCAGAGAGAATTGCAGATTGAGTGCAGACAATTACGCATACCTGGGTGGAAATATCTGTCCCTAAATCTTCATGTGAGACCCATTTCACAGTAGATTAAAACCTCAACACAGGATTAAAAATGAGCCATAAACTGTGAAGTCTCTTCCTTCTGCTGCATATTAAGAAGGCAGCGGTTTCCCTTTTATGCTTTTTTAACATGCTGAAAGTGCCTGTGGTGGGTTTGTGTTATATTAGAGTCCTGGGATGGAAGCGATGCCACTGATCGATTAATCTGTTTGATTGATTGTATTGATGATTAATTGTATACAAAAGCTACATTTTTCCTAACTAGCTGAACTAAAAAGAAGAAATTTAACATTGTTTTTTCAGTTGAGAGATAATTATGGTTTAAACTTAGACATATTTATGTTTTATACATACTGAATAGCATCCAGATGTTTTAATGCATTTTTAAAAAATATACCAACTGGGTCGGGGCAGAAATTAGCATATAAGGATATAACCTACATCTCTCCTCTTATGGTCAATGTATGCTGCACATTGTCCCTATTTAAAGTAAAATAAATCATATATATTAAATAAAACAAAATTTGAATTACTTAAGTTGCAGAATAAAAAGCGAAAAGATGAAAAGAATAAAATGTGATGCACTTAATTCCCAAGGAATGTTAAAACCTTGCTCCATGAAGCGCATTAAAGCTGCAGCATGTAACTTTTAATAAAAATACATTTTTAGCATACTTGTTTAAACTATCACCAAGTGATGACAGAATAATGAGAGACAGAAACCTAATTGCTGAGGTGCAATTGTTGTCTTTTGGAGAAATTCCTGATCAAAAACAACCAACCAGAGCCAGGAAGGAGGTCTTAACGCCGCCAATCAGTCTTGTGAACGCGCTGCTAAATCTGCTAATGGCTCAGAACGACTCAGTTACAGGAACTGTTTTTTACACCATCATCTTTGGCCATGCTAACCAGCATTAGCATTCATGACATGCTGTGCATCAGTTAAGTAAAGGCTAAGTAAAAATGCACTGCACACTTAAAAAAATTCATATTTTTCCTTCTACTTCACAATTATGCATTACCTTTTCCTGTAGCTTAAAATCCAAATAAAATACATTAAAGTTTACTGATAAGGGGAAGAGTGTATGGTTACTTCAGCAGGAACCTGAGATGGGATCAGAGTGCAGCAAGACAGGCTTAGCGTTGCACAACGTCTGCTTAGAAATCTCCTTCACCTGCTTCCTCTCCTGATGCCGATAAGCAACAAAAACAGCAACAGTCTTTTACCACAGAAGAGCTGAAACTGATGGTGGATCTGCAGAAATGTTTCACCAAAAAATGTTAAACTGCGGAGAGAAACTACACACAGACCTCAATAAGAAAAAACATTTTGTCCTGTGTGCTGTCAGAGAGAAGTTACGCAGATGAAGAAGCGAATAAAAATGTGGTTTCTTATCGAGGTATTTGCAACGTTCTTTCACACTTATTTTAAGCCTTTTAAAGAACTTGAGTTTTCTCATTTTGAAGAAAGAGTCAAGTGTTGCCTGTTCTCCCCAATCAAACTCTAATTTTAGGACCTGTCCCTACAAAACAGTTTGCAGTTTTCTCTAACTTAAAGGTTTCATATGAATAAAATGTTCTGCCAATTACTCAAAACATTATGTGTATTTTCTCAATCTTAATTTAAAGCACTTTATGTAGTTTCTTGGTGTATTTTTTCCCCCAAATTTGTTGTAAACTTGTAGTTTCTGTGCAAATATCAAAAACTATATAGAAACTCAAAAGCAATAACCCTAAATGTCTAACTTTGAATGTAATCTTTCAAGCATGGAGGTTGCAGTTACCAATTTTCTAGCTATATCGGTAATTTTGAATCAGAGCATTAAAGGTGACTTATGATGCTTCCCAGAACAGTTTAGGAAAAACATGTTTATTACTTTTTTATGCTGTGAATAGTTCTTAAATGATGAGATTATAGTTTGGTCAGTTCTGCATATTTTGAGCTGTTTCAGGGCGTTTTGTCAGTTTAAATCCAAATAAGCTGCTGCTGGCCAGGCCCATTGACTCAACGTTTACAGTCGCACTTCAAAATGGCTGCAAATAGATTTTCAATTATCCAACCATACACATCTTTGGAAAGCAGAAGTGGAGCCTTCTGCACAACCAACAAGAATGCAGAAAGTGGTTTCTGGAAGATAAGTCAGCAACGATTCTCTTTTCCAGCAGCCATTGTACCGCTGGGACACAGTTTTTGAAACAAATCATTTTCTACACTTCAAAATCGTAGGAAACAGCTGTGTGGTTGTTTTTAGAAGCCGCTAAAAGTCAGATGGAAGTGTAAATTGTACAAATAGTGAATTTTGCACTTTAAAAAAGCCTGATTGTCATCAAAATCTTTAGTTTTTTCAGGAATTTCCTTAGATTAATGACTGTAAGTTTCAGGTTTCCTGGTGCTTGTCTCTGCAGGTCTGGGCCTTATAGTGAATTGGCTCTCCGACCCCGACAACCTGAACCAGCTGGTGGTGAATCAGCTCGACAGAGTCGCTCTGAAAAGCTGTGCAGAGGAGCTGCGCGTATCTGACCCAGATCGCGCCTCCGTTTCTTCGCGGGAGGGCGAAGGCGACGAGGAAGGCAGTGAAGTGTGAGTAGCTGTCATCTCTGCATCCCGCTGATCTGACCCAGCGTTACTGAGGCTCAAAGAAGAAGAAGCTGCTGCTGCTGCTGCCGCTGCCATCTGTGTTTAAAATTGGATCAGATTTGATTTTGTTTCTGTTTTATATCCCAGGAATTCGCCTGGAGCAGAGAGTTCAACCGGGACTGGATTCACATCCAAAAGAAAAGGTATGTTTGTTGAGCTTGGTGCTGGAGATCTGCCTTTTTTTAAATAAAAAAAAAAAACACTTATAAAGATAATAATGGTTTTGGAAAAGCAGATTGAATTGAGTTTAAAGTACAGATGCAGTGATGTGAAAAAGTCTTTCCGACATGTTTCAGTGTTTCAGAACATTAAACTTATTTAAATATTTGTCAAAGACAACACAATAAATTACATAATCATCAACTAATATCGTTAACTGGAACATACAGACTAGGACTGTAGTGATACAATAATCTCACGATGTGATATGATACACGATATTCTGCTCACGATACGATATATATTGCAATATTCGGCCACTGATACAATTCAATACACTTTTGCGATTTTCTGAAAGATTTTAGCAGGACAGATTGATTTTGGTGACATTTTGTGACTGTTATAGAGTTGGGTTGAATTGATTTAACTGAAAACTGATTAAAAGCATCAACTACACAATACCTGCTCTGGTTGGACACAGACTGAAAGTCGACAGCTGGACAAAATGAACCAAAGAAGTGGAGAGAAAACATGTTTCT
>CAEGAF010086164.1:0-27041 GCA_903067075.1 Micropoecilia bifurca | reverse complement strand
ATAAAAATGTAGAATGTAAGATGTAAGGTTCAGAACATGATAATAAATAATAATCTATATGTTAATAATCTATACAAAATGTACAATAGTGCTATGTGAACAATCTGTGTAATGGTGACTTAACTATTGTTATATAAAGTGATGGCCTGTGGCAGGAAAGATTTCCTGTATCTGTCCTTACGACAAAAGAGCTGAAGCCGTCTGTGTGAGAAGCTGCTCCGCTGTTTTTATTGAAAGAAACTGATTTGGAAACATTTTCTTTTGTCTGATTTTGTTATTTTTGTTACTTATATGAATTATTGTCATTTTGGTACTTAAAATACCAAAATTTCGACTTAACTTTGTTTTTTGATGTAATTTTTAAATGTTAAATGCTTGATAATGTAAATGATCAGTTACTCAGTAATTGAGTAAACTTTTTACCAAATACTATTGTACTCTTGAGTAATTCCTTGGACAGCTACTTCTTACTTGAGTAAAATTTCTAGATTTCAAAAACCTAAAATCACAGCAGAATACACAGTTTTACTTTATGACAATTATTTCTGTCTTGCTGTCATGCATTAAATTATTAGACTAGATATTTTCTGTTTTAGTTTATTTTTTATTACCAGAATCAAACCTATTTTCATAATAAACCAGTCATGAAAAACAATAACTCAGACATCATTTTGAAAGTATTTTTAGTAAATAAAAATACTTAACTATCTGGTAGCATATTGCTTTCTAAATCAACATCAACTTTATTGTTCTTAAGCTAGAAATATGTTAAAATTTAATGTCAATCATTGTCACTTCTGTAGTCAGGCTTCCTGTTGCTTCTGGAACAATTTTATGGCTTCATTACAATGTTCAGATGTTTTAATGCAGCTATTTAATCTACGATTTTTAATTTTGGTTTACTTTATTAGAAGCTTCTGCCTCCTTGTGTCCAGTCTTGTTGAATCTGTGTTTTCTTTTTAGAAAATGGCGACAAGCGAAGCAAAACACGGCATCTTTACTCACCTTGTAATCCAACCACCAGTGTTCACAAGAGAGATCCTCTGATAAAACTTCTCTGTTTCACTTCCAATAAGTGTGACGGGTATTTTTACAAGCTGTGGAGTCTGGTGATGTGTCTACGGTCGGTCCATGTTGAGGACTTCCGCTTAAGATGCTAACACTGTTAGCATCTTCAGCAGCGGTGGAAGGATAGCTGCTGCACAGTTGTTGGTCTCCTTCATTCAGATTAATGTTTATTTATTTCGAAAAAAAAATCATCCTTTTGTGATTCCATTTGTGGAATTTATTGTTAAAAAAAAACTAACAAAAACAAAAAAAAACGGTCGATATTCGGGTAACGTATTCCGGAAGTGATAATCCGGATACACAACGTTCAAATCTTGTTGCGTCACGTGACGTTTTTTTAAAACTCTATAATAATATATATTTTTTAATTGATTTATTTAATTTATGTCTTTTGAGAAAAATGCCACAACAGCTAAAATTATGCCACAAAATGCCACAAATTTTAAAATTAGATGGGGGAAAAAAAACCTAAATCAAATATTTCCAGGGGTTGCCATAGCGCCCCCTATCGCTCACCTGGCGCCGCCACTGTTTCTCTGCCTCGTTGTTTTCTTTATAAATTAATATTGTTCTGGTATATTAAGTTATACTTTTTGTTTTTATTTTTACTTTAGGATGCGAGAAAAATGTTCAGAAAGTCTGTTCAGAGTCTTCTGAAGAACATCTGCAGCCGTTTAAGGACAAGATGGAGGTTTTTGTTCTAACTGGTGAGAATATACAATAAAATAAAATTATATTTTTATATGTCCATGTTAAAAAAGGTTGATAAGGAACAAATGTTTCAGAATGAGGAAACTGAATAACGAAATGTCAATTTAAATATGTTTGGTTTTTTTCTAAGACAATCTGTTCATGTCTTTCTTATCTGTTCATTTTGTGTTTTCTCTCATCAGTTGTAGTCCTGAACTCTTTTAAAATATTTTTTCTACTTATACCTTTGTTTTTTCTCTTTGTAGATGTTTGTGTTGCTGTCTCAGGTGTCTATGTGGAAAACAAGCACTCATTTAGTATAAATCAGGTTGTCTGTCACATTTCTTACAAGAAACAATCATTTTTATTGCTGTGATTTGCAAAGTTTACATCTGTTAATTTTATTTAAGCCATTCAGGTTTTATTTCAATCAATTTTAGGTGCCGTATTTAATTCAGCTTTATGCACTGACTCGATCAGACATTTTTCTGAGGTCTGCCTCAGGCTGCCAGAACATTTAGTAAGAGACGGCCGCAGATAATAACTAGAATGACTTATTTTATCATAACAGCGCCGCAGTCTGAACAATAGCCTCACTGTTTGAGGAATGACTGTGTAATTAAAGTTTCTCAGAGGCTAAATGGTCGTCTGGCTCTATTAGACAGACTTTTCATCATCTCCTATTTCTATAAGGTTTGCAGCAGGATACAGCCTGAAGAGGAGATTGAATTAAATGTTTGTTTCTGTTTTTCCTTGCAGCTCGAAAGGAACATGCAGAAGCTTCCTATCAGCTGATGACTGTGCAAAAAACGTGAGAAAATGAAACTATTCAATGCAATTCTTATTAAAGCAGGGATTATGCAGACATTTTAAAAAAGAATACAATTTTCTTTTTAAATTTCAGGATGCAAATACACAATCTTTGTTGTTTTTGATTGTTTTTTGTTAACATTATGTTTTATTTAGGTATAAATTTACCTCTGGTTTTTAGTTCTTTGGATTTAGATTTATTTTTCTAATTTGGTCAACTTTTCTTATTTAGCAACATTTAAAAAGAAAATCCTCTCAGATTTACATGCAACTCAATGAAATACAGTTTATTATAACTTAATGGCAATATTTTAGGTGAACAAATTTATTAGAAATTATTTTCCGATGTAATATTCAGAATCAATTGATGACAAATTTATTTATTTTTGCAGTCGTTTTATGCTCAATATGTAGTTATTTAACTGTAACGTTTTGCAGCTGAGTGAATGAAATGTTTGTTTTCTTTTAAATGTTTTTTATATTGTGAAAATCAACAAATATCTGCACCAGAGGATTACTAATTGATTTAATTTTAAGAATGATAAAAAAATAAAGATATCTCCAGTGAAATTTTGTGAATAAAAAAATCTATAAATAATTCAAATAAAAGATGTGATTTTCCTACATTTTTCAGTTTGAGATCCTTCAAACTTATTTTAAAATCTGCGCCTTCCTGTTCTCAGTTTCCAGGATGTTGCTCTGTACTTCGGACTCAAACCCAAACCCGGAGAGAAGGAGGCGACGACGGGTCACCTCTTCATGCTGTGGTTCGAGTTCAGCGCCGACTTCAAGGCCCGATGGAAGAGGGAGAACAAAAACATCTCCAAAGAAAGGTCTGTGTGTCTGAACGTGTCTTTCTCACAATTACTTTCTTAGGTTATCCACTAACCTCAGAGGAGAGTTTTACTTTGACATCTGGAAAAACTCCAGCAGCATCGATCTGTTCAGTTCCCATTTTCTGAATGACGGTTTCAATCCGACAGATTAAAAGAGGCTCAGCTGACAGTGAAGAGAATCACTGGAGAGAAGAAAGTAGAAACGAGGAAGATAAACCCCAACAGTCTGGTACCACTTCAACTTTAAGACTTTTATTAATATCTTATTTGCTTGTTCTGACTTCTAATCCAATATTTTGCTTCCAACAGAAGGAACGGCTGCGCCAGAAAGAAGCTCAAGTTACTTCACCTTAAAATTTTAAAGTTTTGGCTCCTGATATTTAAATATCCCCAGAAATCTGGAGCTGATTCAAAGAAGACCAGAACATTTTCATCAGCCGACCAAAATGTTTGTTCTTTAATGTAATTTAAGTATTAAAAATGTGGTTGGTTAATTTCTATTAGACTTTTTAAAAATGTATAATTAGTTTTACAAAAATAAACAACTTGCATGGATCTCACTGTATTTTTTTCAAAAATAAAACAATATAACCAAGTTATGGTGTATTTTCTTTATTTAAGTAGCAGAATACAAAAAGAAAAACATAAAAACAGCTCAATAAATTAGAAAACCATTTTAAGCTACTTTTTGGTAGTTAAACTAAAAGTGAAACTTAGAGAATGATCAATTTTAAGCATTTATATCTATTTACTTTTTATGATAACAGTATAGAAGTAATGAATCCCAAAATAAAGAGTCTTAGAAAGCAACAAAATTTCATTTTCACACAGAAAGGTTATATTATGACGTGCAAAATAATGTCCAGCAGGCAGAAGAAATAAGCCACAAAAGGTCTGTGCTAAAGAAGCTAGCTTATTTTAGTGCTGGATGCAAATTTTTTGGTGGAAAGTTGAGTGGAAGGAAGACATGAAACCACAGCCTTGTTTGTTAAGTGAAGACCATTAATGGTTTTTGGGGAGATTCAGATTTCTGAACAATCTTCCAGAACAGATGAAAGTCAAAATATTGCCAGATACTTCATCATTGCTAGGCTACAACTATGCAGGTACAATAACTACTATTATTAACTCATACTGCAAAAACACAAAATATTACCAAGCATTTTTGTCTAGTTTCTAGAGAAAGATCTTAGTACACTTGAAATAAGATCAAATTAGTTTAGAAAAAACTTTTTAGCAAGGTATGACAGATTGTTTGTACTTAGGAATATTAATCAGTATTAAGGAGTTATTGACTTTAAACAAGCTCATATATCTTGCTGAAGTGATACTTTTAGTTCACTAATAAGACAAAACTAAGACATTTACACTAGAAACTAGACCAAAAATATTTAGTAAAACTTGGATTTTTTGCAGTGTACATTATACCGGTGTTATTATGGTTCTTGATTTTAATCTTACAGGAGAAGCAAACAAGCAAAGATGCTCTAATTAATTTGAATTTTGAAATGGAGAGCGGTATTTACTGCACATTAATTTAACTATTTGAAAGTAAAATTGAATTTACAATAAAGACAGAAAGTGTAGACAGTGTAAAATGTGCAATTCATCACTAAAATCAAACGACGCTCTATGGCGCCTCCTGGTGGTGTTGCGACCCCAAGCAGCCGCCTAACTCGCACATGCATTGGGCTTTGGACTCTGCAGCGGTTCAGTCAGGTTTCGTCAAAGACGTCGTCACTCCGGGACCCTGACGCCGTTGTCTTGATCACTTGTTAACGGTCGTCCAGCTGAGCCTCAGTCCGTGCTGATGTTTACGCAGCGGCACTGCTTCACGCGCTGGACCCGCTTCCTCCGCGTGCTGGGCGTCTGACCCGGACAAAACAGCGTCAGGCTGACGGTGCTGAACGTCTTCGGTCTGCAGGCGGAGCAGGCCTGAAACACGCCGCCGTCCTGGTGAGTCTGCCGCGGGATGTAGAAGGAGTTGCACTGTCCGTAGCAGAAGCGGTTGGTGATGGTGCGGCTCAGGCAGCCGTCCTGCTGCACGGTCTGCTTCAGCATCTGCGTCTTGCACCAGTCCGTCCGCAGGTAGCGGCGCTCCGTGACGAGCAGCGCCTCCTGGCTGGACTCCAGGATCTCCTCCGTCGCGGCTGCGGACGCGGCGCCGCGGAAGAGAAGCGCGGAGAGAGGCGGCTGGACGCAGCCGGCCGATTCGTTCGGGCTGACGGCTTGAAACGGGTCGGGATCAGCGCTGCTGGGCCGCGGGAGCAGAAGAGCCAGGACGGCTTTGAAGATCAGCCCCGAGTGGGAAAGCATCGCTGAAGCTGAAGGGAGAACAATGGAGACGGTTTTACGCACAGCTTTTTACGCACAAACTACCCGCCAAGTCTCCAGTTTTGGCCGGGAAACAACCGTATTTTATCTCTCTGTCACGCAGATTTTCCGTTTTATTTCCTTATTTTTAAGGACATAAAGCTCTGAAGATCCCACTGCAGTGAATCAACTCAACACCTCCTGGTTATTCCTCCAAATATGGACTTCTGAACTGTTCCCGGGTTAAAACATTAGCGTTTCCAAATGAATATGAACATGATTTCTTTGCATTATTTGAGCCCTGAAAGATCTGCTTCCTTTCGGCTATTTTCTGCAAATAAATACTAAATTTTTTGCTTGTAATTTCAGAGACATGTCAGAAGTTCAATACCAATGTTCATTTTACTAAAACATAAACCTATAAAAAGTAAAATCAGATAAACTTGAGTATTTTACGCAATCTCTTCATTTTCTCCAGACTGTCTAAGCGCTAATCCAGGAAATAAAGTCTCAGAGTAACTTCGTTTACCTGCTGAATGTTAAATCCCCTAAAACAACTTTGTTCTGTCCACAAGATGCTCTTCCTCTGCCAGTCCTGGCTTCTCTGAAGCAGCTTTAAGTTTCAGCAGAAGAACACAGACCCGCCCTGATCCTCACTTTATCTTTCTGTAAACGGGGGAAAAAAAACTTCCAGACTTTATCAATGCAGATCAGTCGTTTATTTGACTTTACAGAACAAAAACAGAAGACAAACATTTTGACAAGATGTGGTAAACAAGATAAGAGTCACTGCAGCCTGAAGAGAAAAAGCTCTGAATATTTGTCGTGCGGCAGTGAAGATGTTCATAAGCAGATTTTAAATAATAGGAGATTTACGGATGAATCATACAATTTTAACAAAATGTGAGTAAAATTGTTCTCTGTACTTATGTGAATAAATAATTTAACCTCCAGATCTTTAGAACCTCCAGGGTGTGTGTGTGGTTGACCCGGGATGAGAGCTCCCTCCTGGGGTGTGTGTGTGTGTGTGTGTGTGTGTGTGTGTGTGTGTGTGTGTGTGGTTGACTCGGGATGAGAGCTAATAAAACTTCACACATTTTTTCTGGATTGAGTCTGTAATTATGGGATCTTAGATTAGTGGCAGATTAGGGATCAATCTTAATTCATCAGCTTAAGGAAACTTGAATCACTTCCTTTCCTTTTAAATTTAGTTTTGAGTATTTACCAAAACAGTTTTAACAGACTCCATTTCCCGTTACCAAATTTCTAATGCAAAATTGCATACGACTTTATCATCTTTACAAAAGATTCTGTTTTTATGGCCACTCGTTTATTTTTGAGCTTCAGATATAAACATTTAGATACTTCAGCTGTCAAACTTATTTTCATTTCGAGTCAAATCAAAAGACTGAATGTTAAATGGTCAGAATGTATAAATAAAACCAGCTAAACCATGAAAATGTCAATAAATAGCTTGTTTGTTTCTTACACACCGACAAGATGTTGAGATTGTTTGTGGTGCTAATTTAGAAATATTTGTAAGAAGTTTAATATTTATGATGATAAATGTGGATTTTTATTACTTGCCGTGTCGGTTCTGGACTGTAGCTCAACATCAGGTAAAGCTGAGACAGCAGTCACTTAAACTCAATGTTTTTGTTTTTGCAGTAAAAATCTGAAAAAAAATGTGGGAATCTGTAATTTTTGTATGAATGTTGCAGATTTGTGAAAAACTGGAGGGACTAATTGATGTCATTTGTAGAGGGCCACATAAAAAGCTGCAGCAGGGCCAGATTTGGCCCCCGGACCTCGAGTTTGACACGTGCTTTAGGTGAATCACCAGATCTTTTCAGATTTTTACGTCCAGGTCAATGAAAATGCAGCATTTCTGCTGAAAACACCGTCCCAGTGATATAATGAAACAAATCCTTGAATGCGCAGCCTACAAACATTTATCTGAGTGGAAAACATTTTCAAAGTTTTCCCAGATTTCAGATTGCAGGTTTGCTGGGAGCCGCGGTGGTTGATGCTTCTTCTTCTTCTGAGAAATGGGGGACAGATTTCTTGGCGACCACATTGTCCAACCTTTGACCCTGTAAATAAGGGTTGATGCTCTACGGAAACAGACATGAGGAATGTTTACGCAACTTCATAAATATTGGTTTCATACTGGTTTATTAGAAAGATTCATTTATTCAGGATGAACTGATTGTTAGACACCAAAAACTGAAAGTTTCACATTTCACCTTAAATTGTCATTTGTCTTCTCTAGTCCATCTACACTCCAAGATGCACCAATGCATTTAAATGCTGCACATGTGGATTTAGAGCAAATCTACAAGAAATTAGATTTGCACACACATTTTTTAAAAATAAATTATTAAAGTTGTTTTGTTGTATAATCATTTCGCCCTGGAAACAGATTAATCTATCCAAGTACCTGCCCTGAAAAGAGTATATTTATAAAATTAAAACATATTAAGTAAAAAAAAAAAATTATATATATATATATATATATATATATATATTTAAGGGGAAATTCTAAAACTAGTGCAAGGTTTCCCCCAGAAAACTTGCCTGGTAGTTTGGTGCTTGACAGTCATTTACCCATCATGTTCTTAAGTTTAAAAAATGTTTAAAAGTTGACAAGAAATTTGAAAATATCACTTGATAATTATGCGTTATTGAAAGATTAACACCTGAATACCAAATATAAAATCTTAAAAATGCAAACATTTAACAAAACTTAAGCAATGCTTAGCCTGGTGGGGGCTAAGCCTGGTGGCCTGCCAGGCTTATGATACATAAACACTGGGGGACACTAAAAATCAAGACATTTCTCAATCTTAATCCTACAAATGAAAAATGTCAAAGGAAAAGTATTTTAAAAGCTAAAGGTAGATATTTTACCCTTTTCCTTCTCTTTGGTCCTCCCTTCAGCTTTTGGTATAAAAGCTCCTTGTTCTGAAAGAAAACACCAAAAAATAATTTAACAAAACACAAAATTGTAGTTCACATGTTCTCAAATCAAAGACCAAATATATAACAACATTTTGCAGGAGATAACATTTTTGGACAATATATCAATTTAAAATAAAGTCCATGTTTTGCCCAAATGGAGATAAAAAAACCTAAAACAAAGAAGCTCAAAGATTCTAAACCATTGCCACATTTTAGACAAAATCAGTTTGAAGCTTCTGATAAGAAACATTACATTAAACTATATTTAAAAATAGTTGTTAGAGTTTATGGTGTCTGCTGATTCCCTCACCCACTTCCCCAGAGCGGGATAGTCGTGCTCCGGGTCGAACAGGTGCTGGTGTTTCTGAAACTCCCTGCTGAACTCGGCCGTGTCTGGAGCGTCTTCCAAGCACCCATCTCCTGCTGCGAGTAAAGAAATAAGATACTTTTATGAATTAAAGTGTTGTCAGAGAATAATAGAGACATTTAATGCAGTATTTGTGATTCCTTCTTTATACACTCTAATGTAAATCTAAATAATTGCGATCGTGTTTTTCCTCACCGACAGGCTAAATCAGACGTTTCTTGTTTTAAAAATTATTTCTGCACTGTAAAAAACAAAATATTACCAAATATTTTTGGTCTAGTAAGCTTGAAAAAAGACAAAATAACTTACAAGTAACTTTTCAGTCAGATACAGAGGCTTGTTTTAAGTACATGTACCATTACAGACATGTTTCCACATTTAAGGTAATTTATCTGCCAATAAAAGACACTGTCCTCCTCTTAAGTTGAATAAAGAAAGAAAAACAAAACCTAAAACCTTCAGATTGTGTATTTTGACATTTTTTGCTTTTAAAAGTCATTGTCTGCCTGTAAATGTACATCGGGTGGTTCAGAAAATAAAACTGGAGGTTATATTTGAGGTTCCTACCCGCCTTTCCCAGGGGACAGGGGTTGGGAGGGTCTGGGTAGCTGTGGTCATCACTAAGGTCTTTGGGAACATTGTCTCCTGTCAGCTCAGCCACGATGTTTGGGATGTTTCCGTAAGGACCCAGGTGCTGCAGGCCTTCATGAGCGCCACCTGGTGGGCGGAAGAGACATTACGACCACCAACCTTTTTCCTACAACTAAAATAAAACATTTACTGCAATATCTAAATATTAATTTAAGTGTTCTTAATAGTTTTCCGAGTTATTCTAGAATAAGAGCAATTTGACTGGTGAGAAATAGGGAAATACATGTTATTAAAATGATAAAGTAGTTTTGATGCCTTGGATGCTCTGAGGCCCGACGATGTTGGTGGCCTGATGTGCGGGATACTCCACCCGGGGCCGAGCGATGCCCAGCTGCTCCATGACGCCGTGCAGCAGCCGCTGGATGTCGGCCTCGGACACCTGGTCCACCGCGGTGCGGGGACTGCGGGCTGGAGCCCCGCCGAGCTGCAGGCACAGCAGCAGGCCGAGCAGAGGGAGCCGCGCCGGGGATCCGCCTTCTGTCATCTGCCGGGGTGAAGCGAACACTAAGCATCTTTGGACAAATGGTCACCAACAAACAGCTGTTTTTACTTGATCAGTAAATAACTAGCCTGAACTTTGACCCTTAACCGTAACCCGTTATCTAAACTGTAGCAAATTAGAAAATGGAGAAACATTCATGATGCGCCACTATGTAAACAGCAAGTAAAAAAACCCACAATAATCAGATTACACGTTAAATTCAACCACGTGCTCTGTTCGTTTCATTTTATGTACATTTGAAAAAGAAACGCAATAAAAAAAGCATTAAATGATTAAAAATCTGTTTACCTTGAATGCGTAGACGGAAGAACCTGCCTGTTCCATCAAGTCAGTCACCATGAAAACAGGACTTCCGTTTCTCTTTCAAAATAAATACATTAGTCCCACATCCGTCAGTAACTCGCACAAAACCGAATTTCTGACCACTTTCAATAGATGCTATATAGAGAAAATGGCAACATTTATGCATTATCGCTCAGGTTGCAACAATTGATACGCCAACTCGTTGTTAAACGCAGATTTGTTGCAACCATTTATATAGTGGTGCTTTATTGTGAAAGAAAATTTCACATTTCCGGTGTTGTGAAACCGCTTCACGGATCAGATGCAGTTGCTAGGAAACCAGAATTCCTGTTTTCTCATAGAGCCGTTAACATAGTCGAGCCATTTTGTTTAGAATTTCATTTTTAACTGTTCGACTTAGAAATAATGCAGAAATTCAAAATGCTGATATTTTAAAAATAAAAAGCTCAAGTTAAATTGCTTCTATATGACGCAATCAGGCCTTCAAAACCCCATAATTCAATGCAGAACAGTCAAAACAAAATATTCATAATTCAAACTAAATTTAAATAGAGATTTTCAGAATGAGTGAAGAAATAACAAGGGGACACTACCAGGAAGAAAGTTTAAGTTTTAATATTTAAAATCTTAGGATTTGAACATTTCACAGAGTGTTCAATCATTTGAAAGTGTAAATGATTAGCAACTTGAAACCTAGTAAGATTTGTTTCAGTTACACTCAGAGGTTGAGCTAATGGCTGATTAGGTGAATGCATGACACTTTTCAGATCTGTTTACAAGTTTTACTTCACAATATGTTGCTTTGCATCAGTGCATTAAATGTACTGAAGGTTGTTGATGCAACATGACATTTGTAATCCTAAGAAAGAAGTCGAGTCTTTTTGACTAATTAAGTACAGAAAAGCAACAGTCATAAAAACAACATTTATTTAAAAGAAAAGTCTGATGGAACAAAGTCAGGCTTTTGAAAAATATTTTTCATAGAAGGACAGATATGGGACAACTAGTAAAACCTAGATTGGTGAAGAACGTCTCCTCCAGTTTTTGTGCCGCAGTCTCTCCATGGCAGTCAGAACAGAAGTTTTGCTTGCAGATCTGAAACTTTGGTCTACAAACAAGTGTATTAATTATTCTTGCCACAAAACAGAAGCGTTGTCTATTTTTTTAAATAATTTCTACCTTCACTGGACATGCAGGTCCTGAACAGCCGGATGTTGGGGAAAGTGTCCAGACCGATGCTTCTCCTCAGCCTTGGGTCGCCTCCCGTTATGCAGACAAGAGTCGGATCAGAAACTGCAGGCCTGATCTTTGGCCGACTCTGAATCCTGAGCATGGTCTTCTCAGATTGTTTTACTGAAGAAAAAGCAACTTTAATCAAGTATAATTCAAATTTCTCAGGAATAATTGCTTGTATTTTACCCTTCAAGCTGCGTAGCTTTTTGTTTCTTTTCTTGAACACATCCTCCAGATGAGCAAAGTTCACAAAATATTTCATGCTGTCCATAACAGTTTTAGGAATCACACCTGAAAGGCGATGCATTTAGAAGAAAGTCAGCCAAAGATATTTTAAACTTATATTCAACCAATACGATTAATTACCAAAAACATGAGGAAACTCTATGAAAGTGCGCAGGACAAGAACTCGAAGTTCAAGTCGTTCTTCTGACATTTCGCTTTTGTTTGGCGGCGGTAAGAGACATGGCACAAAGACTGTGGCCAGATTGGAGCTGGTCATCAAGTTGTCAGAGCATCTGGGAGGAGGAGAAAATCAGTTTATGATCACATGAAAATGTAAGAAACTCTCAAGCCCCAAAAGTTGACTAGTTTCATTCTCAGTTTGAAAGCACTCTGAAAAAACAAAATGGCCCAAAAAAGAACATGTGTCAACATAGTCTTCTTGCAACCTAAAACTAAAATAAAGAATCAGGAAGTAATAAAATTGACTCAATGTTGCATTTAAAAATGACATGATTTTTTTTTAAAGTCCTACATCATCCTCCATTCCTGTAGTCTTTGCTTTAAATACAGCCAAAAAACCACATCCTACTGCAAAATAAAGCTTTTTTTTTTAAATTGTGTTTCAATTAAACCAGTTAATTCCAATTAGTACAACGTTGTGGTCAATGGAAGTGCAACTAATGCTGACCTCACTCAGGGTACCGAATATCCAGGCAAATCCAGCTGAAAGTCCAACCAGGTTTCTGATTAGTTCTGGTCATTTTCCCCAGTCGCTGCACTAACGAACCGTAAAGGGATTTAAAGTTGACCAAATCACAGTATTAAAAAAATCCTGTATGCAAATGATGCCGTCATACACATAGCTAACAAGATTCAACAGATGGATCCAGATCTATGAACAAATGATGAGACCAACTGTGGTCCAAGGATAATTTTCCATATTGAATTGTACCAAAACTGTCTTAATCTAATGCAAATTGTGTTGTGCAATAACTAGTAAAATTCAAAAAGTAGAATATTTTGAATGCATGTTTGATTCCCAACTGAAATTTGGAGCCGACAACAAAACAAACCAACTGCTTTTAGAGAATATGATGTTTATAAATGCTTTTATATTAGATTTGCATCCGTTAATTGTGCCAAAACTTTTGTTGCACAACTCAACTATAGATCAAACTAGCCAGTTGTAAAGCCTGTGATGTCATTGTTCAAACACAGTTTAGAGAAATTGATGCAAAATCCAGAAGAGTAAATTGCTAACTGATAGTTTCAGCCATTTTTTTCTTTCCTATAAATGTGTCCCAGTGGTGATACTTGGGGGGGGGGGGGACATTTCCCTTTGTCTATGGGTCCAATATTCTCCACTCTGTTAACATTCATACCTCTGAGAAACTTTGTGAAGGAAGTCAAACAGATACTGCAGGCAGGACGAGTTTTTGGCTGGAAGCAAACAGGAGAGCAACTGAAGGGCGGCCATCTTGTCCTGCAGGTCGGGGAGGGTCTGCGCCTCCAGCAGGGCTGCATGAAGCTCCGGGGGGAACAGCAGCTCAGGAAGTTCCCTGCAAAACTGCTTGACCAGGGTGGCCACATCATAGGGGGAAGCAGTGGACAGGGCCTCCTCCCCACCATTCAATTTCTCCTAAACCAGGCAAAAAAAGAACATTCATTTTGATGCATGATGGCTGTAAAAAGTACTGCATGACCCTTTAATATGGTTTAAATGGAGGAGAAATCTTACTCTGAGGATCTTAACGCGAGGAAGGGAGCCTGGTTTTCTGAACAGGCCCACAGCACCAACACGGTCCAACAGAAGAGAGCAACCAGCCACTAAAAAGCTAAGATAGAAAGCAAAGCTAGATTCACTCAGGCTAATCAGCGTTTACCTTCTGCATTCACTTACCAGGGAACAAGACCAAACTCAGGAATGTATCGTCTGGGCAGGTTTTCCAGAGGGACACCGAAGACCTTCGCTCCAGTGTTCACCAGTTTCCATTTCTTCTTCTTATCAAAGTTCTTTACTGAAATCCCGTAAAGAACTTGGACGTGAAATCGAATCACGTTACTGTCTGTAATCTTCATCCCAGAAACAATAATCCAAAAGCAGCCAACAGTTTTCAGTTAACCTGGGAAAAACACTAAGAAAATGAACCTGCAGACGGAAGACTTTATTATGCTAATTATACTGATTGGTTTCACCTGAGACACAGATGAAGGACCGTGTTGCAAAGACAGTTGAAATGAGTTTTTCCACCTTGCTCAACATTTTACACTCAATTTTCACGATTTCAGGTCCAATTTGAAAAAACACCTGTTCTTCAATTAAGGGAGGACTTAACCAATGTTTTAAATATAAAAGGGATTATTTATTTCTAAATAGCGGATGCGCGCGCAACTTGAACCAAAGTTACGTTGACGTCAAAAGTACTTTTACTTTTTCTGCTGAATGCATTAGGATTTTCTGCTGAATGCATTACTTAATCCCTAATATAATATCATTAAGTGAACCGATCGTATTTAATTTTAATACATTAGAAATGCGCCATTTTAACGAACACGTTTTAACGAACACGTTAAAATGGCGCGGATGCGCGCGCAACTTGAACGCAGGAAGGGATTGGGAGGCCACTGGTTGCCATGGTTACCCGCATTAATCTGACTGTTTTGGCCGTATTTGGTCGTGTTAATGGTTTTAACGTTAGCTAGCATGTTGCAGTCACTGTACTACATCTGTTTATCACAGCGGGATAAAATAAGATATTCTACCTAATTAACATTAATAAATGAGATGCGTCTCAGCGACCCGGAAGCATTAAATGCGAGCGAGTCGATAAAGAAAGTCGGATCAATATTAAAGCAATTTCCGCATGCGCAGTAGAGTGACTGCTGGCAACGTATTTTTAATTTATTTTTTGATAAACTTTATTTCTTGTAAACAACAATACGCAACTGTGCTGTGTACATACTAGAAAACAAGACAAATATAATTGCCAGGGGGAACATAAAATACAATAATGACAAGAAAATGACAATCAAAATAATTTTGCAGAAAGAAAATTGTTACAAATTGTAGTATATGTGTCAGAATCACAGTGAATTAGCAGGAAATAATCCAAAATTCTAAGTTGATTGCAAGTCCATATTGTTGTTTTTGCTTTTTGATTAGTTGAAGGTTGAATTGTAAATATATAATGTTAAAGTTCAATCAAAAAGACTGAAAAGTCTTTTTTTTTCTCAAAAATTTACATGTCCATCCATTTTCTTGCACCCTTGTCCCTTGGTGGGGTTGGGAGTTGCTGGTTCCTCTCCAGCTGGCGTTCTGGGTGAGAGGCAGGGTACATCCTGGACAGGTCACCAGTCTGTTGCAGGGCAACACAGAGACACACAGGACAAACAACCATGCACACACACACACACACTCACACCTAGGGCCAATTTAGACAGACCAATTAACCTGACAGTCATGTTTTTGGACTGTGGGAGGAAGCTGGAGAACCTGGAGAAAACCCACGCATGCACAGGGAGAACATGCAAACTCCATGCAGAAGGGCTGGGAATCGAACCCAGAACCTTCTTGTTGCAAAGCAACAGCTCTACCAACTGCGCCACTGTGCAGCCACAGTGGCTGTACATGTATGTAGGTGAAATTTATCTTAAGTAATAAATTGATAAAGAGACTCTTCAAATTCATTTTTTCATTTTGTTGAAATCCAAACAAGATATTTTTCCAATATAAATTAAAGCCTGCTGATATTTTTGAGTCAACAAAGTTACAAAAATGTTGCCAAAATACTTTAGAGTAAGAAAACAACCAGAACAAATGAGTGGTTGGTTCTGGGCAAATGTCACAGAAGGAACAGTTTACATCAATGTTAGAGTTGAACTTCTGTAGATAGACTTTAACGGGGTAGATTCGGTGTATGAGTTTAAAAGACACTTATTTTACCTAGTTAGTGAGAAGAAAGTGATTTGGGAGCAGCCAGGTCGATTTCCAGGATAAATTAATGTGAAAACGATTCCAATATGGTACAACAACCGGAGCAGAGGTCACTTCCCTCTGAAACACGGAGTGACTGCTGACAACGTAACGTTGACTGATAACGTCAACGTTACGAATGCATTACTTAATCCCTAATACAATATCATTAAGTGAGCCAATCGTATTTAATTTTAATACATTAGAAATGTGCCATTTTAATGAACAAGGCCCCAGATAAAGCATGTTTTTATTATGTTTACTCTCTGTAACAGTTTAGACTTAGATATGTGACTCTATGCATCATAATTTCAGGAATGGAAACATCTTGTCTTCTCTCCTAACAGCATGAACTTCACTTTTTTTCCACTAAAGTGGCATTTATTTTTAAAGAAATCCAACAGAAACGGGATGGAAAGAAGTTGGGTGGGGGAGAACATGCAACCAAGGAGCCACGTAGCAGAGTAGCAGTCAAGGACATCTACCAAGACCAAGTCAAGACCAGCATCCTGCGCTACGTGACACAAAAAATTAACTTTTACCTATCAAAATTATTCTCAAATTGATCTGAAAGATCCACATTCCTATAAAAAAAAACTAGATATAAAATACTTAGAGCTGAAATAAATTTAATCAGTAAAGATCCATCCAGAAGAATCGGATCGTTCCTGAATGTCATATCACTATATTGCACTTTGGTCACAGTGTTGTCCCATACATGCGACACCTCCGTCAAAACCTCCACACAATAATGTATTTCATGTAACAATACTTTTCACCTCAACTCGAGGTTGTTCTTAAATTTAACAAAAATGTAATCAGATTTAAAGCTTGATTACACATTATTGATCAAGAAAACTTAATTAGATATAACCATTAGCACAAGTGCTAGCTTCATCTCGAGAGTTAGCTAATCCTTTAATCTTTTTTGTTATTTTTACATTGTAGTTCATATAGTTTTTGGAAAGAGGAACAGATTGTATCACTTTGAGGAAATGATCTGTAAAACCGTTAAACCAAAGAAACAGCCAGTGGAATTTATTAAAACAATTTTATTATTCAATTAATAAATGAACAATTTCACTTAAAATAATTTTTTTAATGCCATGTTTTCTAAAGGCTTTCAATCAACATTTGTGTTTACATTTTCTCCTACTCTAATGCCATAACTGATAAATAAGTGTCATTTTTACAGGGTTTCTTTTATATTACTGCAATAACATATTTTTGAGAACCTCTGCGGATTTTGTACTAACATGGCTTCAAATGAACAATTTTCTGATGACAGAACTGTTTTTTGTTTGACACAACACATAAATATATGGTGCAGCAGTCTTATTCGTTTTAATTTAGTTGTTTACAGTGGAAGGGAACTATTTAGGAAGTTTAATTTCAGATACAGTTTTGGGTTATGAAAGCATAACAACCAAAGCATTTAGTCTGCTGTAAAATAATCTCCAAAAATCGAAGTAAATAATAATAATAATAATAATAATAATAATAATAATAGTAATAATAAATGACTGCTAACAGTGTATTCTTTTTGTGTTTACTTGTGCTTTTAGTCTTTTTAATTACTTTTTTAAAAAAGAAAATGGTTTGTTACCAAACCCACCAAATACTTAGAATAGCATTAAATGTAATTTTATCAAAACACATCTCCAAATCTTTGAATTGCATTTTAAAAAACTATTTATTATTACAACAGTACATGTATATACATCACAAGACACAGTAGAAATAAAGTTATGGAAAGTAAGCTAGTTTGGTTGTTGGTTCTGGTTCTGGTTTTGGTTCTGATTGGCGATTTAGAAGCACTTCCTGTGGACGATGGAGGGTCCAGCCTCATCATACTCCTGCTTGCTGATCCACATCTGCTGGAAAGTGGACAGAGACGCCAAGATGGAGCCACCGATCCAAACCGAATATTTCCTCTCAGGAGGAGCAATGATCTGCAAGGAGAGACGAGAGAAAAGGTTTTTACAAAACAGACTTCAGAGCAATTTATAGCTTCCCATAAGAAGAAACGCTCACCTTGATTTTCATGGTGCTTGGGGCCAAGGCAGTGATTTCTTTCTGCATGCGGTCGGCAATTCCAGGGTACATGGTGGTTCCACCAGACAACACGTTGTTGGCATAAAGGTCCTTACGGATGTCAATGTCACACTTCATGATGCTGTTGTAAGCGGTTTCATGGATGCCAGCAGACTCCATACCTGAGAAAGTCACACAACAAATGTTTTATGGATTTACAGTAAAATGTATGGAAGCCCATTTCCGCCATGAAAAAAAAAGCTAAACAGGAAGTCATAATTTCGACTTTCAAAGTCATAAATATGTCTTTGAAAGTCGAAATTTTCAGTCATAATTATGACTTTGAAAGTCGAAATTATGACTTTCAAAGTTATAATTATGACATTGGAAGTCTAAATTATTACTTTAAAAGTCAAAATTATGACTGAAAGTCGAAATTATGACTTCCTGTTTAGCTTTTTTTTCATGGCGGAAATGGGCTTCCATAAAAATGTGAAGTTTAGAGAAATAAAATAATTATTTAAATAAAATATTGAAATGAAATAACGGGTAATATTCTTTCTTTTTGTTTTAAATAGGCAATATTTCAGTCTAACCGAGGCCCCTGAATTCTATACAATGGCGTTTTAGGGTCATTGTACACAAAAAAAGGAGGAAATTTCCACCAGAAAAATCTGAAATATTTTGATTAATCTCAGAAATTTTCTAGAAGAAATTGTGGCAACTTCTGAGTTTGAAAAAAAATTAAAATGCGACAGAACAAAAGAGAAATTTTGAGATTAAGCTTAAGTTTGAAAAGTCAACAATTTTCAATATTTGGAAATTGTCTTGAGTTTGAAAAATTGTAATTTCGATAGAAAAAAACTGAAAATTTCTCTAGAAAACACGTGGAAATTTCTGAGTTTGAAAAGTAAAAAAATGTTCTATTTTTGGAAATTTTCTGTCTCAAAAGTTGAACATTTTTTAATTTTGTATCTTTTAAAAGTCAGCAATTTTTGATATTTGGAAACTGAGATTTAAAAGTTGCTTTAAAAATTTTAATATTCTCTATAAAAAAAAATATGGAAATTTCTGTGCGCCAAAAGTCAAAAATGTTACATTTTTAAAAACTTTCTGAGTTTTAAAAGCTGAAATTTTTTAACTTTTGAAAGTCAGAAATTTTGAAATCTTTTCTAGAAAATTTACATTTTTCTGGCAAATTTGCAACTTTTCCAGGATCAGAGATTTCCAAGATTGTTCTACAAAACTTCTGAGATTTCAGAAATTTTTCTGGCAGAAGTACACTCTTTTGTTTCCTATCCACAGCGGCGCTAATACATGACATAGAAATCATGGATACATAAAAACGAAAAATTACAACTGAAAACTTGCGTGTGTGTAAAATAACAGTAGGTATCAAAATAACTATAACAGATTATGATTATCTCCAAAAATCTATTTTACCATGTCAGTAAAATAACTTAATTTTCTCCTCAGGTGTTTTTGTAAAAGGTTTCTGTTGTGTTTTTTTGTTGTTGCTGCGGGTCGTGTCTCACCGATGAAGGACGGCTGGAACAGAGTCTCTGGGCAGCGGAACCGCTCGTTGCCGATGGTGATGACTTGGCCGTCGGGAAGCTCGTAGCTCTTCTCCAGGGAGGAGGAGGAGGCGGCCGTCGCCATCTCGTTCTCAAAGTCCAGCGCTACGTAGCACAGCTTCTCCTTGATGTCTCGCACAATCTCACGCTCAGCTGCAGAGAAAAATTATCTCAGTTCAGTCAAAACGTATCACCAGACATTCAACATGTGAAACTCCGATGAACTAGATAATCACATGAAAACTTATATATTGCTTCTCAAACAAATTAGCTATATCCATTAGCTTAGCACAAGTTTGCCAGCGGTGGTCTATTCCAGTGGTTGTAAATATATTATTTACTCACCAATCAATTTTTAATCTTCATAGGTAGAAGTTGTGTTTAAGTTGAACAAATGTAATCAGACTTAATTTGTTTTTTTATTGTTTTTCAAGCATACAGAATCAGCTATAACCATTAGCTTAGCACAAGATTGCTAGCTTAATCTCAAGATCTAGCTAATCATTCAAAACTGGTTTAATCTGGTGGTAGTAAATGTACAATTATTTAATCAGCAATAAACTTTTTTCACTAGAGGTTGCATTTAAACTGAACAAATTGTAATCACACTTAACGATTCATTAGTTATTATTTTTCAAGCAAATCTTGCAGGCATTTCCATTAGCTTAGCACAGATTTGCTAACTTCATCTCAAGAGTCAAGTAATAAGTCAACACTTGTTTTTTTACATTGTAGTGCATATGTGTAATTTAAAAGGTACTTCAGATAAATCAAAATTTTTTTGTTTATTAATGTGTTAAGAAAATAGTTCGCTAATGGTGGCATTAGCAAAAACAGCCATTTGTTTTCTTTTAAGTACATAATGTTTTAAACTTTAAAGTTATATGTTTAGTATAAAGTTTAGGCTAAGCTAAATTAGTTTTTAGTTGCAAGAAATTTAATTAAATTATCATAATTTATAAAATCATGCAAAGCTGGCACTTTTAATGGAATTTCAGTGCAATTTTTAGAGCAACTTTGCATTAAAAGTGTCATTATTTACCGAATGACACTTCATGACAACTGTCATAACCATTCATAAAGTCTCCTTTATGTTCAAGGCAGTTGTTATGTCATGTTTATGACAGTGTCATTTCAGTCTTATCCACACCCCTTCAAATAAAGTGTTACCAAAATGTATATTTTATTGGTTTTAACTTTTTTAAACTATTTCTAAAAATGCATCATCCAAAAGTCGATTTTTAGCTAAACTAAGTTGCTAAAACGAGATGAATCTTAGAGTAATATTTTAGCTTTACTTGTCTAACTGGTAAAACGATAGTACCTGTGGTGACAAAAGAGTAGCCACGCTCAGTCAGGATTTTCATCAGATAGTCAGTCAGGTCCCGTCCCGCCAGATCAAGACGCATGATGGCGTGTGGCAGAGCGTAACCCTCATATATCGGTACGTTGTGTGTCACACCATCCCCAGAGTCCAGTACAATACCTGTTGGAGAAAAAAACAAAATTTTCTTAACCAAAAGGTTTTCTTTAACCGTGATGTTGTGGCGCAAACTATGGTAGAGTCTCACCAGTGGTACGTCCAGAGGCGTAGAGGGACAGGACAGCCTGGATGGCAACGTACATGGCAGGAACATTGAAGGTCTCAAACATGATCTGAGTCATCTTCTCCCTGTTGGCTTTTGGGTTGAGAGGGGCTTCAGTCAGCAGGGTGGGATGCTCCTCTGGAGCCACACGGAGCTCATTGTAGAAAGTGTGATGCCAGATCTAGAAACATTAAAAAGTGTCATGGATTGGTTCTGATGTCTCACCTTATATTTACTGCTGATTCGCGTCCATTTCTCACTTTCTCCATGTCGTCCCAGTTGGTGATGATGCCATGTTCGATCGGGTACTTCAGAGTCAGGATGCCCCTCTTGCTCTGGGCCTCATCTCCCACGTAACTGTCCTTCTGACCCATACCCACCATCACACCCTGCCAGGAACACAAATTCATTTCAGATACGAAGATACAAAAAAGAAACTTTTTTGACTCTTTGCAGGTGACATCACACTCTTCAGAACTCGGCCCGCTCCGCCATGACAGACGTTAAGGCTGCGTTCACACTGCAGCCTGAAGTGACTCAATTCCGATTTTTTTGGCAATTCCGATGTTTTTTGCCGGGTCGTTCTCACTGCCAGTAAATGGACCTGTATGTGTTCTGCAGTGTGAACGGGAAACGACCTGACAGTGTCCCGCATGCGCAGTAGAGGGCGCTATAGCGTCAGCGTTCTCAGTGTTCTGCCAACCGCCATAAAAGAAGAAGAGCTCAGAGTTTGAGGAAGTAAACATGGAGGCTAACGGTGGAGCTTAGCTACATATTTGAAGTTGTTGTCCAACCAGAGCAACATATTAACAACTTAATCCTCATTATAATCCGTCATGGTTGTTGTTTTTCTTCCCACTTGCGCGTATTAAGACACAGAATAGTGAGATTTGTTGAGAATCAGTGACGTTCAGTTCGGATGAATGAGACCTGGACGTTATGGTCACATTTGAATCGGATACATATCAGATATGAGTCACATTCTAAAAAGAATCCGACCTGAGCTGTTCACACTGCCAGGAAAAGATCAGATTCAGGTCACATTACGTCCGAAACCTCGGAATTGGATCACTTCAGGCTGCAGTGTGAACGCACTCTAAATAACCAATGCGCCCCTTTAAAACTAGTCTAAAAACATTGATATGTAATTTAATATTGCTTTTATTTAGTTGATTTCACTTTAGAAATGCTCGGCTGCACAAACAGACGAGAACGGAAACCAACCTTGTCATTTTTTGCGTAACGTTTAATGAGCAGCTGTCAATATAATAACTGTCAGCCCTCAGTGTAATCGCGGATTTGCAGCGAATACTTTGTACAGGGTAAGAAGATTGATGTTTAATCTAGAGCTAGATTAATTATGATGATTAGAAAGATATCAAATCTCGCATTATAGGTGCGTCTAACCACGAGTAACCATGGAAACAACGCCCCACCGTCACGTAGCCTAGCATGTATAAAAAAAAAAGGTTAGCATCTCGTCATTTGTACCGGTGCAAGGGGAATCGCTGTTTATGATAAAGTGATATAAATAATGTGGTGTGAATTCAGGAAAAGTCGGTAATTTGATTAACATGTTAGGAGGGAAAAGGATTGGTTTCCAAGCTAGCTGCTAACTTTTGTAAATCCCGCCACCTATGAGCCTCAACCAGGTGTGTTATGTTCACAGACAAATCAGCTAGTAGAAGCCATGAATAAACTACGGAAGAGGATTAGGGCCACCGAAAAAAAAAAAATAAATTCTGACTTTAAAGTCAGAATTAAAGTCTGAGATTTAAAGTCTTTAATGTCTGACTTTAAAGTCTAACTTTCTGACTTTAAAGTCAGAATTCTGACATTAAAGTCAGAATTCTGAGATTAAAGTCAGAATTCTGAGATTTAAAGTCAGAATTCTGAGATTAAATCAGTGTGCTAAATCAGAATTCTGAGATTTAAAGTCAGAATTCTGACTAAATCTCAGAATTCTGACTTTAAATCAGTGCGCAAAGTCAGAATTCTGAGATTAAAGTCAGAATTCTGAGATTAAAGTCAGAATTCTGAGATTAAAGTCAGAATTCTGATTTTAAAGTCAGAATTCCGAGATTTAAAGTCAGAATTCTGACTTCTCTTAGTTTTTTTGGTGGCCCTAATCCTCTTCCGTAATAAACTGGCAAAAACAACTTTGGAAAACATTTTCCGTCGCTCTGTTCAACACTCCCACCCCCCATTTCCAACGTCCATCATCGTTCAATATCCACGTTCCTCACTTCCGTCACGGCGCCTGGATTGATTAAGTGGCGTCACGTGCAAAGGGTGATCAGCAGTCGCCTCACCTGGTGACGGGGCCGTCCAACGATGGACGGAAAGACGGCGCGGGGGGCGTCGTCACCAGCAAACCCCGCCTTCACCAAGCCAGAACCGTTGTCACACACCAATGCGGTCGTCTCATCATCGTCACACATGTTTGGTCTGTTGTGTCGGCCTTCTGCAAAACCCAAAGCATGGGAAGATGCTCAGAAATGGTTCTGTGAAGCAATCTGGCGCTATTTGTGATATGCAGACACCCTTAAGTTGTTTAATCTCCTCTTTAAGCTCTTGAGCTTTGTGGAAAGCTAAAACTGGACTTGGCCCAGTCCACTCCAACAAACTAACACATCTATTTTAAGCCTCAGCAGCCCAACCTCTGCTCAGCGTCTCATTGTTAAGCCAGGGCCAGTTAACAGCTGATGCAGTGAGACTTTAGACAAGTGGCAGCAGGAGGTCTGGGTCTCAGCTGTCACGGATAATAAACTCCTGCTTGGATCCTAAACATGTGCTCAGATCTTTCTAGGATTTCTGAATGTGCCAGCCCTTGTTTTAGACTTCGAAATTACACAAAGCATCTGTTGACTGATGCTGGATGCTTGAAGCAAACCAAAACTTTTAAACTCCAAATGTGACCCAACGTTGCTTTTAACTCCAAGTTATTTTACATTTTGTCTAAAATCATTCCCTCTTTGTCTTAAATGTTCAGCTATTCTGTAATAAGTGCTGCTCTAAGAGATCTCAATGTCTTGACTGGCAAAGAAAGGCAAGTTGAATGATGGACAATAATTTAACTATTCTTCCTTTGATATGAGAGCAAACTTATGTCCTGTATATTATTGAAAGCATTGTTGTAAAACCAATAAAAATAATGTTGGGAAAGAAAAAATGTTGAGCTATTCCTGTTTGGTTAGCAAAATTTCCTTTACTTTTATAGTAAATTAGAAATTTTTATATGTTTTTAATTTTATGCAGCACAATTGACATTATAGTTGTATAAAACTAAACATTCTCCTTGTAAAAGTTGCTACAATAATTCACCATTATGTGAAATAAATGACAGAAAAAGAAAACATAAAGTTTGGGTTTAATGTTGCATATGAAATTCAATAAAGATAATGTTGGGAAAAAAATGTTCAGCTATTCCTGTTTGGTTAGCAACATTTCCTTTATTTTTATAGTAAATTAGAAATCTTCAAATGTATTTAATTTTATGCAGCACAATTGACATTATAGTTGTATAAAACTAAACATTCTCCCTGTAAAAGTTGCTACAATAATTCACCATTATGTGAAATAAATAACCGAAAAAGAAAACATAAAGTTGGGGTTTAATGTTGTTTTTAAAATTCACTTCCTTGTTTTCAAAATTATAAAATCTTGATGATAGATTTTAATAAATGTGTGTCAGGAACGCTATGTAGGTGCACAAATATAATAGCATCCACATTTCTGTTCGTTTTTAAGATGTTGTATCAACATCCAACATCCTACATCCTAAAACTGAATTACCATTCAAATATTTCCTCAGCTTCTTTCACAAAAGGATCTAATTTAACCAATAAAACCAACAGCAAGAAAAGAGAAGTTCAGTATTTTGTGGACCAGCTTATTAAAGATACTCACCAGGCTGTAAGCAGTGGTCTGGAGTTTCCTCTGGGACTGAGGGTCCAGGGTGTGAGGACCTCCTTAAATATGGTCCAGCCTGTGAGGCTGGGGGCCGGTGGGTGGGCTCAGCTTTTCACGCAAGTCCAAATTAAGTGTTGCTCAGCAAAAAGGCAGCGTAAAGTGGGTCCCGTGTCAGGGATGCCTCCACAGTGCAGAGATATTTCCTTCCACAGTTTAAAGGTCCTGGATGAGACAAATAGCAGCACTTTTTACGGCCCCAATAGACCGTTAAATAGCAGCGTTTCTGGTGTGTGTGACAAGAATTTATGATGATTTAGGGTAGATGTGTACTTTTAATGGTTTATAAACAGGTTTGGGCGTCATAATTATTGTAATTACTCGTATTTATGAACAACATATCATTGGTAACACTTTATTTGAAGGAGTGTGCATAAGACGGATATACTTTCATACACATAACATGTTATGAAGTGTTATTCAATAAATAATGACACTTTTAGTGCAACGTTGGCAATTTTAATTGACTTTTAATGCAACTTTTAGTACAATTTGCCTTAAAAAGTGTCATTATTTACCAAATAATTCAAAGTTGTAGATTTGAATGGACTTTTAATGCAACTTTTGGTACAACTTTGTATTAAAATTGTCATTACTTACCAGATAATGCAAAGTTGACACTTTTAATGGACTTTTAATGCAAGATATAATAGAGCATTACATCAAAAGTGCCATTATTTACCAAATAATGCAATGTTGGCAATTTTAATGACCTCTAAATGCAAGTTTTGGTACAACGTTCCATTATTTACCAGATAATGCAAAGTTGTCGATTTTAATTGAGTTTTAATGCAAGTTTTAGTGCAACCTTGTATTAAAATTGTCATTATTTACTAAATATCACCTCATGACAACATTCCTGAAGACTCCTTCATGTTTATATCAAATGCTATGTCACGTCAGTCTTCTGCACACCTCTTAAAATAAAGTGTTACCAAATCATTTCTTCAGTTTGTGCTGCTACGCGGATCCTTATGAATGAAGTAATATTGCTTTAATTGGGGATATGTGCAGGAAGTGACTGTAACGTGAGACCATGTCTCAGTAATTCAGTTGCCAGAGTCAGGCTGCTTGTGTCATGTCATGGTATGTGTGCTGAGTGAGGTAGGGGGGGGTTTGCAGCCCAACAGCTGAAACGCAGCGTTGTGAGATGAAGGGGGTTGGGGGGGTTTGCAGACCTCCAGAGAGGCGAGGCGACATGTGGGGAGCGACGGCTGACGCTCCTCAGCTCCCATTGGTTCCACTGTCTCCTTTTAGGGGAATGGAGTGTCGCCGGTAGCTGCACACACTGAAGGTAGGAAGATGGCGGCTCAGGATCCTTATTCGTCAGCTTGTACCGCCTGCAGGGAGCCTGTGTTGCCCCCCATCAGGCCACGGCCAGGGCAGCAGGAGATCCTCCCCGTTACATCAGGGCTGCTCGTTACGTCCATCGACCGGTTTTGAGTCGATCTCGGCAGCAGGTGACAATCTGATGGCCGCCAGGAAGCTGAGACCAGAACTTCCTCTTCTGATAGGCTTATCAAAATATTCACTAAGATCCTAAACGTTTTTAGCTTCATTAAAAAGGAATAATTATTTTAAAAAAAATCAACGAAACATGTTAAAATTAATCATCTCAGTAATTATTGTTTCAACAAGGTGTTGCACAATTCAGTGCGTTTTGGTTTCATTAACAAAAAAAAGCGACTCAAAGGCGACAGAGATCAGAGTTTAAATCAGCCACTCAACCACCGCTGTGTTCATGAGAGGCTTATTAATAATAATCGAGAAATAAATATCCTGGAAACCTGATATGGTGACGACTGAATGTTGTGTTTTTAATGTGATCTTTGCTCGGCTTGCAGGGCGCAGGCGGTTGCCACAGCAACGGGTGTGCTTAAACAAGAAAGAGTGAAAACTTTCAATAAACGACAAACTTGGACTAATTACCTCGTTCTTTGTGAGCA
>CAEGAF010086141.1:0-36086 GCA_903067075.1 Micropoecilia bifurca | reverse complement strand
TATATATAGATATATATATATATATATATATATATATAAAAAATAAAAATTAAATATATATATATATATATATTTACAAGCTAATCGATGGGATTTTAAATGCAGAAATTTCAAGTCCTTGGTGTCACAAAAATCTTGAGTTCCCTCCACAGCTCCTCTATCTCTACCGCCAGTGAGAAGCAACAAACTAAATCTAAACCTAAATGGATGGATCAATAATTTTGGGGTTAACTGGACACAGTCTCGAGAAAACCAATCAAGATGCTGTAATACTTGTTCTGCACCAGCAGGTGTTAAAAATATCAAACGTAACTACATCAACATTCATAAGAAGACCCCAAGCATCCCCAATGCTATTCTGAAGGTCTTAACTCTGAGGCTTCGCAGTCTGACACAGCTTCCAGTTCATTGATGATATTTCCGGTTGGTCCATTTACATAAAATAATACATCTACCAACCTGGACAAAGCAAATGTTAATAATTCGATGTAAGGTTTTCTTTGTCATTGAGTACAAAGACAAGAAATATTTTTGAAAGAGTCGGGGTGAGTCTTTCACACACAGTGTTGGTAGCATCATGCTGTTGGTCTGGTTTATTTTCAATGATGCTTAAACGTCATACCTAACATACTGGGCAACAAAGCAGAAGAGTTATCACCTTCCCCCTAAATCAACACTTAAACAATTGAAAAAAAAAATCACTGACAGCTTTGTTACCATGTGGACAGGAGGTGTAAACGGAGCAGCAAGTCTGTACCCCTGTTAGCATAGAAACTGCCTAAAACTTTCTTTTTGTGCTCTTTTTTTTCAATATTCCTCGCTAATAAAGGCAATTCAATAATAGATGCAATAAAAAGGTTGATACCTCATAAAGCAAGAAGTCAGGGCTGTGAGATAGGTAGCAAGAGGCCAACCTAGCCTGCCAAGTAATTGACTAATACAGTAGCTGGTATTAAAGTCATTCAGTGCCAAAAGGGAACAGGCAGCCGCTTGACCCTGAGCCACTTTGGACTAATCTAGCATTCAATCCAGCGTGTAATGACTGCTAGACCTGTCAATCCTCTAGGCTCTCCTTCGCTCTCACACTCTCTCTCTCTCACACACACACACACACACACACACACACTGACTCGTATTCCAAACAGCACTCCCAAAAGATACACCCCAAGTCAGCGTGTACATACAAGAAAACCTCCCATTCTTTCTCGCTTCTCACAGGGAAAATAAAACTGAGTCGTCTGTGGCTTGCCCGCTTTAATAGGTGTTGAAAGGGGATTTCAAGTCATTCAGACCGTCCAGATCCATCATCGTGCGGCGCTTCGAAAAGTTTCACTTCAGAGTTTTCAAAACAAATGAGCGCAGAGAGCGAGCGTTTTAGAATTGATGCTTCCATGGGAAACACCTAAGAGAAATTACCCGAGCCCCTTTACCAGACTGTGTTTTAGTGATCAATAGCTTTAATCCGCAGCGTGAGATGTCCACTAGGATTGTAAAACAGACTTAATGGATAAAGAAGAAGAGCACTTTAAAATTAAAGCTATCAATTAGGCCAGTACATTTCTGGCCACACAGTGTTTGGCATCAATTGCGTGATTGAGGTTAAGATTATCCAGAAACGTAGAAATAAATTACAGTATATTCTATAAATGCATAGTAAATACATTTTTCTCCGTGGTTATGGTGAAAATAGCGAATCGCATAATGACTCAAAACAGATTTGGTATGAGATTTAAGATGGATGATATACTAATATTATTTTCCCTGGATGGATGATGTTGACCGAGTATGAGATGGAAAACCAGAGATCAAAACCCAAACCAAAGCATTTCAAAATTTAAAAAATTTAATTTTTTTTTCCAGCACATTGTCAAGTATTTTTATAAAACCCTACAGAATGAGTTCCTGTTTCCTCAACTTGCTCTGCCACCAGCTAACGCTAGTTAGAGTACATTTGGTATCCAGAATAGCTTCATTTATTTGTACCAATTGTAGCCCGTTTGTCAGATTTATTAGACTACAAGCTAAAAGCTGAAAATCTTCATGCTATGGTGGCCGACAGGTACAAACGTGCAACAAATGGCAAAATACGCTGAAAACAGGTGTAGACGTGCAGCAAACAGTGAAACGATCCGCAAACACACAAATAATGCAAACCTTAAAAGATGCAAGAACACACAAAGAAGCTAATGCAACAGAAAAATGAAGGAAAGGAACTGAGGCAATCACAAAAAATAAGAGCAAAAACTTACAATCAGCAAAACAAATGCAAATTAAAAACGCTGCAACCACAGGAAATATGAGCAAATCCTGCAAATATTAAAGACATCAATAACCTTAAAACATAAACATAATATGGAACAGTATTTTGTGGCAACACCGTAATTCCCACACAACCTTTAACCAAAATGGACAATGGCTTTCATATATTTTACTTTTTGTCCAAAACATATTTGTCTATTATAGATGATTCCTGGGAATCTATCATCCCTTACTTCTTTGTTTTAAAGGATATATTGCATAAAATGTTCCTATGTCTCTTAAACAGCACAGATAATTATCCAGTAGAATAAATTTGTGGCTATTTTATGATCGCATGAGCTAAATTACGAGTGCCTTGGTAGTACATCAACCACATAGACGCTTGCTGCTGAATCCGTGGTCATATCACCAAACAAAACGATACCTGTCACACTAGTTGTGCGAGCACCTTAAAAGAAACCCAAGCGAGAGAGAAAAGAAAGCCGAAGAAACAGAGGCACTTCACAACACTGTCATTGCCATTCATAATACGCATTGACGTATAAAGAGGGCCATTAGGGGCCCCAACCTAGGAGCCATTAAATCATTTTAAATCGTTGTAACATCCCATTAGTGTCAGTGATGGGACCACCTAATGGTGTTTTAGAGGGATAACCACGAGGCGCTCCATTTGGACTGAATCACATGGGTCCTCTCTCCTCTTCTACTGTCCCTGTCCCCAGCTTTGCACCTCCATCTCCAAGATACCAAAGGGTCACCCGTGGTTTGAGTGCCGGGCCTGACACAGGGGACCTTAGGAGGTCTTTTTTTTGCCTGTTAGCAGCTGCTTTTTTTTGTATCTCATGTATGAGGAAGGCTGCTGAATAAGGAAGCAGAGCGATACCACCCTGATGAATTAAGCATGATGCAGGTAGTTCATAATAGGCCCATTATGCTGCCTTTAGCTGTGTCAATTGAAAACAGGAGGACCAAAACCTTGGTGTGTCTTTCTCTTGGGAGAAAGTCTGTTGCTGTTGTTGCTTAATAATATCAGGCAGAAAGTTCATGCATACAGCAATTTTTCAAGCTCAGGACATCCAGGGTTTTCTGGAACATGAAAATGCGACAAATTCTCAATGCCAGAGCACTGGTGAGATTTACATAGAGAGTATGAGGACCTGTTTTTCCAGTATTGCTCGAGTTTTGCATCAGCGACAAAGCTCATCTTTAACTGTTCTCCATTTAATATTTTTCATGTCATAGTTCATTGATAAACTCACAAATATGTTCCTGGTTTTATGGATCACTTTGTGGCCTAACATTGTACAAGTTAATCTGTTCATGTCATTGTACCGTTTGTCCTTTCAGAAAACAGCAGCAATCACCTGAGAAACATTCACATCTCAAATGTATTTAATAGATGTGTAGCGTTCTTGCAATATTAAAAGAAACAATAATTTTGATCACATCTATTTCGTTAAATCACAGGTTGTTGTTTTTTACCATTTACATACTATGAAGTATGTAAATGGTACAGTAAGACAGAACGCAACAATCAACTTTAGTGAGGGAAAGTTTGTTCAGTAGTGAACAAAATTGATAAGGACATGCCAATTTTATGCCTCACCCTTTAGGAAGGGTGAGACATGAATCGGTGTCAATTTTCTGTGTAATGGACTATGAAGAACTTGTTGAATTTCACTCAATGTCTCCTTTGGTTCCATAATGATGGTTTGATTTTTGAAAGACAGCAATGACCTGATTGATGACTTTAAGAAACACCTAAAGGCAGCTCAAAAAAGTCCTCACCTTTGAACTATTTTTGGTAAGAGGGTGTAGTTATGCTTAGAAAACTTGCTAAGCCTGGTGGTCGGGGCACCGTGGCGGTCCACTGGCGGTCCACCGTGTTTTTGTATTACAAGATGTTAAGTAGACAATAAAAGTAAAAATATCACTGGGTAATTATATGTTATGGGAAAACATGGTCAGTGAACTGCTATATAAATCCACAACTAGTCTTAAAACCAACTAATTAAAAAATACAATTAAAATAAATATCAATTATGCCATTTCTGTTAAATACAAATTAAGTCAGCGGTTCCATCAGGCCCCCCAGAGCTTCAGGGGCCCATCCATCCATTCATCCATCAGGGGCCATAAATGCTAATATTTTAACACAGTCTACAGATATATAAATGTAGCATTTGTTTATTGAGATTATCATTGTTGCTAAATTTGACATAATGATTTCAGCATATATAAATTAAGACTTTAAATGATTTAACATTTATATGCAAGATTTTAAGGAGCTGGCAAGTTTACTTTGTAGAACTTGAAAGAACAATATTCATAGTCAGATTGGTTTGTTACCACAGCAACAACCTGATTCTGAGTTTAATCTTTGAGTTTAATCTTTGAGTTTAAACTCTGTTTGTTCAAAAATACAAATTAGTAAACTGCAGTTATAATTTATTGCTTTTTAGGTTTGCCAGTTAAACTACTCCCCCTGTCCTAGGTTTCACTAAATGATATGCTATTGTCAGTGAACTGCTATATAAACCCACAACTAGTCTTAAAAACAACTAATCAAAAAATACAATTAAAATGAATATGAATTATTTCCACTTCTGTTAAATCCAAATTATGTCAACATCGCCATCAGGGGCCATAAATGCTAATATTTAACACAGACCACCGATAATATAGGCTACATGTGGCATTTGTTTATCGAGATTATCATTGATACTGAATTTGACATAATGGTTTCAGCATACATAAATTAAAAGGTTTAAAATTATTTAACATTTATAGATTTTAAGGATCTAGCAAGTTTCCTTTGTAAAAGTTCAAAGAACAATATTGACAGATTGGTTTGTTACCATAGCAACCATCCAATGTTGAATCTTGAAGTTTCAGCTGCGTTTGTTCACAAATAAAAATTTGTAAACTGCAATTATAATTTATTGCTTATTAGGTTTCCCAGTTAAATTACCCACCCTGTCCTAGATTTCACTAAATCTAACACAGAAGCTGTTAGAGCTGCTGATGGTTTTAGCAGCATGAGGGGCCCCTCAGTCAGATTCTGCTCCAGGCCTCATACACCCTTGGACCAGCCCTGCATGATGTGGTAATCCGCTGCACTGCGCAAAGATGTGCAACAAATGGGAGATTTAATTCAATCCTGCTAATGTGGCTTTAGCAGGAGCTCTTTCATTTCGTGTCTGTTGAGTTTTTAACACAAAAACTATTTTGGATGGTCGAGTTTCTGGACGAGTTTTTCAGATGTCCGGTGGCCGCAAGCATCAACTCTAAGTGGGAAAAACATTTGATACGGTTTGGTGCTTAGTGTAACAGTAAAAACAATACTAGTAATAATAATAAAATAATATAAAATCAGTGTGACTGCGAGGAGAGCGCGAAAGCTCCTCATCGGGTTGAACCTGGACGATGAGTGATTAGCACTGGGTCATTAACCGCTAAAGCAACGGCTAACCGGTAACACAGAAATAAACTTTACAGGGAAGACAGGACCAAACGCTGGGGAGCGTGTCGAGATGTAAACGCCGCATATTGTTTTGTTCACAAATATACATCTTTCTCACCGCTCGCTCAAAGCACCTCTGAAAGCGACTACAAGTTATTCCTGCGGTTCAGGTAGAGCTGCACAACCAGGGCTAACGTGGTGGGTCTTACCTTAATCAATAACTCCTCATAACTGATCATAATTCCTCACAGGGGGTTGATGTCAATATCCATAGCTGTCAGCCTGTGTCCAGTTCGAGTGAAAGGAGGAGCGGGATCCGCGCTGAGGTTAACTTTAGACATCCAGCTGCTGCAGCGCGTGAGGCAACGTGCCGAGGCCAGCGGTGTTATTGGTCCGGCTTTAAATGCATAAACTATAAACATATATTCGATAAACATATCTTTTAGGAATAAATCTGCACTGATAGTGAAACACTCAGAGTAACAGAGACACTCGCAATCCGACAAAAAAAAAACAACAAAAAACTTTTTTTTAAAAATTATTTTTATTTTCCTTATTAAAAAACAAAAGCTTAGCCTGGCGGTGGCGCTAGTAAAGCTTGGCGGGCCGCCAGGCATATAATACACTGGGGGAAACCCTGCAATCCTTTCCATCAAAATGATTATGGGTTTGAAATGAGCTCCTAAAATGGACCAGAGAGGTACCATGTGGGTTAACTTCAGCCATCAAAAGAGAGTAGCCCAAAAGGTCTCTTAGATATTTAGAAATGTGACATTAGATCTTCATTTTAATGGAGATCAGCTAGTGCTTATGGCAGCAGTTTTACCAACCTGGTTGAAAAGAATCAGGACTAAGATCTGAAAAGGCTCTCAATCAAAACTCGATTCTCTTTGGCCAACAACTCATACAATTCAGTTATGTCAATTAAAGCCAGGAAAGCAATGTGTAATAACAACCACCTGCAAGTAAACAGGGCAGCAAAATGTGATTACCTTCTTCGATCAAATCACAAAGGTGATGGTAAAACCTCTAATCAGAACATCCAAACCTGAAAATATGCCAGGCTGATGCAACTTGGAGAAGAAGAAGAAAAAAAAAAACTCTGTGAAATATGCATCTCTTAACTTTTTTTTTCTCTCTATTTTTCTCGGCTGGATGATAAATAGCACATTCGGCAGACCCTTGGTGTGCCCTCAGAGTTCTTAAAGGAACAAAGCCATGATGAATGGATCAATGCCAACAGTCTAGGAAAACAGCTCTTCCGGCCGATAAAAAAGATTTGCCAATGACAACTGGGGGACAGTGCTGACCCAGAGAGTGAGTCTTTGGGGTATGCCCCCCCAGAGGAGCCCTGGTGATGGAGCTAGGATCACCATTAGGGGGAAGATTAAGTGGCCCTGGCTTCCTATTCTTACTTAATTATACATGCAAGCCCTTCTCTACGGCCCGCTGCAGCACCTCAGAAAAAGGCAGAGTGCTTCTTTGTCTCAGCCACTGGCCGTCTCTTTGATGGCTTATTGGATGTCTCTCCTGACAACCGCCGGGCACAGACAACTCCCATTGGCCAAGGTGTCAGGAAAGCCGAGAGAGATGGATAAAATGGCAAGAAGAATAAGAAAGAGTTGCAGAAGACAGCAAGGGAAAGACGGGCGTATTTAGTTTTCATTACACTGGGAGCTTGAAGAACATGGGGGAGGGAAAAAAAATGTCCTTGTCAGAAGGAGAGTCTCTGGAGGTGCTCGGAGGCGTGCCAGTGCCATTCACTGACACTCAGCTGACAAATATGAATAGAGCAATTCATGCTTGAAAACAATGGCTTATGAATAATCAACAGGATCCATGAATCCCTCTAATAAACAAAAACATACCACTAGGGATGAAGCGGACAGAAGAGATGAGCTAGAAAGACGTCTAATATATGCTAACATGCACCACTACGTGACAATAGTTTTGCTACTTTGCAGCAGCTCTTATGCATCTAATGTGCAGAACTCGCTCGTCAAAACTCCCTCAGTTCCAATACCGAAGCAAGGACTTGCAAGTAAAATTGGCCCGATATTGTATTTGTTCTCTTTAAACTTTATTTCAGTTTACCCCATCGTCTCCAGAAGTCACCCAATCAGTAAATAAGCTCTCCATTTGTGTAGCTGAATCTTAGAAAACAATGTTCTGCATGGAGGTTTGTTTGAGAACATTAAACAAAGAGCATCGTGAAGACCAACAGATGGGTCAGGGAGAAGGCCATGCATCGCACAACGTTCTAATTCTTTAAAGCCAGCAGACTGGCGCAGATCAAATCTAAAGAGTTTCAGAATGTTGACAAGAAATGGCAACTCACAAAGCATCTGAAATATTCCTCTATATAAGAGGATATTTTTAAAAATAGAACAGAGAGTACACTTTCACATCAGGTTGCGCAAAGGACAGTGTCAATAATTAATCCTGGAGGCAACTCAGCTCCAGTGTACTCATCATGTTTTAAGAACATAACTTGAGGATGGCATTAATATTCAATGCGACTGCGAAGACGCTCCCCATCATCGCCGTTTTTGTGTGTGTAGGGGAGTGGAAATCAACATTTATGTCCTTAGGCAACTTTGATTCAAACTCGGGCTGCATCTGTCGAACGTGGAAACATTTAACAAGGATTACAGGGTGTTAGCGGGTTAATAGCTAATCGATACGTGGTCTGTAGTGCCAGTGAATTCCCAGTGGTCTTATCTAACTAATCACATATAGCCGAAAGCTCCTGCAAAACGAATGGATGTGATGAGGTTTGAGGATGGTGCACTTGTCTTCTGAGAAATTACTGGTATTTAGGAAGTTAAACAGGCTATTTGCATTATTGTATTTTACATTTTTAAACATAAGTTTTTGAAATACTCAAGCAAATTTTACAACAAGTACATCAAAACTGATTTTTTTTCTTCTTTTAAACCTGGCACTTTGCTTTTGGGAAAGGGAACATATCACAGAAATGTCTCGTAACTAAGGCCGACATGTTATTTCAACCAAATTAGCAAGAGCTGCTTTTAGGACTAAAATCAATAATCAAGCCCACTGTTTACTATTCTAGCAGATTGGATCAAAGCTTGAAGCAAATTGAAGGGCGTGTGTTTGCTTTAGACTAAGAGGAAAGTTTGCAGAGGAAGTTTGGAGTTGGGGCGCTCGCTTATTAAGATCTTTGGCCGTTGCATTTGAAAGTGCAGCCTTTTTTTTAACGCTCAGAGGTTAACTAAGGCACGTCATTTCACGAACATAAAATATCACGCAACTCTGCATTAACATTTATGCCCATAAGCTATCTATTATTAATTATAATTTGAGAATGATGAGCTGAAAGTGACATTAATGGGAGTAACAAGATTGATTTACTTGGACTCAACTCGGAAGACTTTGATAGAAGCACCATGTACACACTGCAAATGAGCATGAGCACATACACACAAATTCATGGCCATCATTTTAGAGGACATTACTCTGACTTACGTCCTTTTCCTGAAAAACCACCATAACTCAGCCAGTTCATCTTACAGCACCTCGCAAAAGTATTTTTACCCCTTGAAATATTTTGTTCCAGCTCAAACCTTCAATGTATTTTATTAAGATTTTATGTGTTCGTTTTTATGCATAATGTCACCGTTGCTAGGACGTTTGTCTTATAGTATTAATGTACCACCTATATATCGGCCTTCCATCTTTCACATTGGAGCTTGCGTGTTCATGCTTCCTCCTCTTTTGGTAATCCAGATTTCTTTCAGTCACAACATTTTTTTTTTACATTGTGTTTTAAACTGGTCTTAGAAGTGGATGTGTGAATGCTTGGTTCTTTATCCTGTGTATTTCTGTGTTGCAGCCACCTCTGAATGTGCCCGTAAGAGTTTGAGTTGGTTTTAGTTCTGAACTTTGACTACCCCATTCTACCACACACAAATGGTTTAATTTAAACCACACCATTGTATCTCTAGCCGTATGTTCGAGTCCTAGCCTTGTCTTTTCAGCCTCCTAACTAGTTGTCTTTCAGGATTGCTCCGTATTGAATTTTATCTGTCTTTATATCACTTCTAATCAGCTATCCTGTCACTGCTGAAAAAAGGATTCCCATAATATGAAGTTTAGAAGTAGTTCAAGTTGCTACAATCTATGTTGATTAAAAATAAAAAAAACACTTTTGATCTCATTTGGTCAGTCCGTGTTCTTCCATGTTTGTGGTCTCCACTATATGGCTTGAGGCAACCAGGGGAACCTCCGTCTTTCCTTTGACAATGGCAGAAAATTGACTTAAAGTTTTATATAATTTATGAGTGTAATTATTTACATAATTTATAAGATGATTATCACGTTATGGCACATAATTATACTTTAATCATAATTCAAACACGGTACAGTGTCTGAGGTTTCTTTAATATGCATTACAATGATAAATCAAAGCATACACATTGCTAATCTTAGCACGCTTACAGGACTAATCAGTGTCTGAATTCTACCATCAAACACAAACACATGTACCAGTCTTAACCAGAGACACAGAGGCATGAGTGAAATCAATAGGTGAAAATCAATTAAGAGTGTGTTTGCATGTATGGATTGACACCTCGAATCATCAGCCCTATTGATCCCACTCTGCTGTGATCTTCATAAAACCCATTTGTTCCGGCTGAAGTTTGCATATCCAGCCAATAAGTTGTTCTTTCTCCTCATGCTTGCATAAGCAGTAGCTGAGGGGGGTCGGGAAGAAAAACATGAGAATGTAAAGAAACATATTTTTAGGTTTCTATCACAGGAAGGGGTTTAGAAAGTTAGAATTCTAAAAGTTAATTCCACTCAAACATAAAAATGAGCTACAAATCTTAAAAAATGGAGCCAGCTGAACTTTAACCCACATTTTCCCAGACTGTAGTTTTCACAACATTGTAACAAACTTCCACGCAGTTTGGTTTATTCAATATCAGTAAGGATAAAAATAGATCCACTTTATTGCAAAATTAACAACAGATTTAGAAAGTCTGGGTTGGATTATTCTACATTGAATTCAGATTTTTTAAGGTTTACCCTGGAACCTACACCAGCAACTTTCCAAAATTTCTCTATTTCCTCCAGGTATTTATCCTTTTTTGTGATATGGCTATTGCTTGGGATTACTATGTCTATAATTACTATTCTCTTGTGCTTTGTGTTGCACAAAAACATCTGATTGATTAGTCATCAGTGTTGTTTCAGTCTCGATCGAGAAGTCTCACATGATGTTTGCTCATCATTCTCAATGACTGGTGGAATTGTCTCAATCGCACTTGGTGATACCTCCCATATTCTTTCTTTGTTGTATCTTTCTTTTTTTTTGTATATTGTTTTTACGTTATTTTTATCAGCTCTAGACTATCAGCCTGGTAACAAGTAATCTATGTTATGGTATGTTAAACTACTAGCCAGTTGCACTTGTTCAGTTTTATTTTGTAGGTTTGTAGGTATTGTATAATAGACTTATCTTTTTAAATGTTTTTGAAGCAAATTTGTCTTATCTGAACAACTTATTCTCTTTTTGATGTTGCTTACTATTACCTCAACAACACAGTTATTTATATTTGTACAGCAATATGGTCAGAGTAACACTAAAGATAACTAATGCCACCAGTCCTCTCAGGAAACCGTGTGAATAACAAACAAAAAAGTTTAACCACCGTTTTTCTTTCATTTGTAGTTATTCAAACCTGCTCAGGAACATCAACATTCCCCCTTAAAAAACTCAAGTTCTCAACTGCTAATCTACCCACCCTGAAACAAAAAGCCCAGATGAACTTATTTGTGACTGAACTGATTGTTCTTAATTATAAATTATGCACTCATCATGGGTCCACAAAAGAAGACATCCCCACTCAGCCGTCAGATGTAATTACCAAAGTCAGGCATATACTCTGCTGTCTGCGATGCGTTTCTGACAAGCAACACTGACTGATGACCTTCCTGGTTGTAGACTCCTTCAGTTGGGTTACTAAGCACAAGACACACCCCAGTCACCCAGCCACCTTTCTAAACTTCCTCCATCCAACCTGATCTTTAAAGTCCAATTACTTTCTCAGGCACTCACGTGACCAGGCAACTAAGTTATTTACAATTCGAATCATCGGGCTGCCATGGATTGTCTAGCCCATCATTCACAATCAAGGGTTTATCACCCCATGCTGCTATGTAGGGCAAAGAAATATGACTCTCCATCATCGACTGGCAGAAAGGGTTGGGCTTTGGTGTAAAGAGGAAAGGGAGGAGAGGGCTAATTTGACACAGCTCGCTTGGCTTGCCATAATTGCTCCGTCACCGTCAGTCCTTGAGAGGCCTTCTCGCCGTACACTTTGGACGCAATTACCGACCATTTACCAGTGGCCGTTAAGGCCCCCCCACCACTCTCCCCTTCCCTAAAAACCCCCGCCCATTCTCCCGTTTGGCCGGTAGCTCGGATGTGCCATGCCTCATCAAACGTGGATGCGGCCCATTAATGAACACTGTTAGCATTTCTCTTAAACTTCTCCTGCCTCTAATAAACAAGCAGTGTTCCATGAAGGAGCATTGTCGTTCTCGTGACATGATATTTATTGTCTCTGCTGGTGGGAGAGAGCCCAGACATTAGGACAGAGGTGAGGGAGGGAGAGGTGGCTTGAAGTGAAGAGAGATATATCAGCGCAGAGTAGGGGGTGAAGCAGGGAGGGGTGAAGTACAAAGATAGATGAAGAAGGGGAGATGCAGACTGGAACATCTCTTTTTGCGTTGATGATGTTAGTTGCCGCCAACTACCTGATTTGTGCAATTCAGGTCAGAGGTTTACATGTCCTCTTTGGTATGAATGTCATTATTATGGAGGATTTTTGGAAACACATTTACTTATCAATATGCCTTGAAACAATATGCTAATTGCTGTCATCAACAATTTCCGGCATAACTATCGCTCTATATTTGACCACTCTTAATTACAGAATTCCTCCGTTCTACTAAATTAGCCTTCCTGGCAGGTCCAAATTTTAGTCAAATTTCAAAGACTTTTAAATTGGCAGATTCTGTTTTGATCTGGACCCTCTCCTGTCACACTTGTTTGTGGCTAGTGACACTGGTGGTGTTATGCCACTTTGCAGTTTATGATAAGCTTGTGGTTTTGGTGATTGCTGAGCCGTTCGGGAACACCCTAAGATATTTTCTTTCATCTTGGGGTCAGGGATGGGTCAAACGGTTAATAAGCAGCAGGGAAACAATACGACAATGATAATAAAGATCCACCAAATGTGGATTTGGAATGGCTAGCATTAAGGCGTTACCAAAGCATGCAAGTGCATGACATAATCTTGTTGCTACAAACAAAAGTGTACAGCCCAAGTACAAATTGCTAATAAATATACATATGTATATATATTTCTTTAAGACTGTATACATTTGACCAATAGCTGTGAAGTAAATTAAAGACAAAAAAAAAAGCATCTCCAAAGTTCACTGTTAAGAAACTATATCAGAGCAGCATGTTGAGGTCACTATGCTTCCTTAGAAACAAATTATTTTAAATGTGCTGAGCATTTTTAACAAGGGTGTCAATAATACTGAAGGGGACTGTATGGCTACACACGCACACGCACACCCACTACATGTGTTTTAATAGGTACTGGAAAAAAATGAATAAAAGCGGAAAAAAATGAATAAGAGCTGTGTTGTGTCTCTGGAGACATTACTCCACCGTCACATACGTCCCCCTCTCTCCGCTCACCTCTGAGACCTGAAGAAATTAATGAAGCCCAGTGCAACTGCAGTCAAAGGCACAAAATGGCTGCTCATTAATAGCCTGCTGTCATAGAGGCCATTATGACACAGCTAGATATTAGAAGTAGGGGAGATTTTATCCCCAAGGCCTCTGGTGACAAACAAAAATGATTGGAAAAATAGTTAAGTTACAAAAAGAAAAAAAAATATTGCAAATTGGTGTGGATGTACTGGCACACACATTTGATGTTGGAATGTTTTCTTTTGGTAACTTTCTTTGCATTTGTGCATGGTTTTGAAATCAGCATGAAAACAGCACAAAGTCTTGCTGTGATGCCATTTAATGCAAAGAAGTTAAAAAAAAACAGAACATAAAAACAAAGGGATTCAAACTCACTCAGAAAAACATGCTGGCATAAATAACCGTGGCAACAAAGTGAGACTTTTCATGTCTCTGTGGAGATACGAGCTGCCATTGTACTTGGTGTTTAGTTGCTCACCAATAAACTCATTAATTTGCTTAATTATGAAACTGCCTATCAATTTCCCCTCCCTTGGATATTTTCCGCAACAACATAGCACATTTGGAGGCTGTGTTCTCACTATCACATAATAAACAAATACAAAATACACCAGGGCCTGATTAAAGGCCTTTACACTACAGAGCGCGCGATATGCGCAGAGAGGCGACGGTGTTTGTTTCTCGCCTCGCAGATGAAATTGTTTCAGCTCGTTTTTGACAGCTACAGACCGGCTGGCTATTACTGACTGGTGGGGAGGGGGGGGGGAGAATGCAGGGGGGAAAAGGCTGGTTGTAATAATTAACGTATACCAATAACCTGAATAAATTAATGCCTCTGTTGTGTGTGTGTGTGTGTGTGTGTGTGTGTGTGTGTGTGTGTGTGTGTGTGTGTGTGTGTGTGTGGAGCTTGTGGGTTTGTTAAGCTGTCGTGCAGTTACAATTTCAAACGAGCTTTGTTCATCCTGATTATTTTTCTCTCTCTTGTATAGTTTGTATTCATGCGTGTGCATGCATGAGTGTTTTCTGAATCTGTGGCAATATGATAAAATAATTGCATCTCAAATATAAAAGTTATCTTTTGTTCCAATTATTTAAAAAAAGATGTTTTAAAAAGAATCAGGTCATCTTTTCACCAATTAACCTGCCTCAAAATATTAGAATATTGTCTACAGATTAATGAAATCTCATGTGATAGACAAACAGAAAGTAGTTTTTTACAGCACTAATTAGAAAACCAATAGACCCATGATAGTTCTGGAAGAGCTGCAGAGACCAAAAGCTCATGTAAGAGAATTAATCATAAGAAAAAAAAAGCCTTTTTTGGCATTCATACAAGGATGATTTTAGATCAAAAACTAACATCATGCCCTCCATTAGACCTGGTGGTAGCAGAAGCATTCCATAGGACCACTTTAGCAAGGAAAACATCAGTGTGGCGGTTCAGATTTCAGCTGAACATTAACACTGGACAGCTCGATTGGAATGAGCTGTCCCTTGATCCCTTTAGATCAAGGGATATTCATGTGTTAGAAGAGGTCGATCAAAGTCAACTACAGCTAAAATTAACTGAGAATCAACAATAAGACCTGGAAATATACATGGGCAAGATCCCCTTTCAGTTTGACTAAGCTTGAAGCGTTTTGCAAAGGGAAATAAGCAACTGCAATTTCAGACAAAGTTGGTTTAACAACATAATGACTCCGTGGAGCTAAAAACAAATATGCCTATTGCTTTTCTGGTTTTAATTTGTAAAGAAAGAAAAAAAAAACAACAACACACATTGTTTTCTCTTCCACTTCCCAATCACGTACTACCTTCTGCTGGTCTATCACATAAAATAAAAAAAGCAAAACACCAAAATCTGCGGTGGTAGCATGACTAAAAAAAGTTCAAGAGGTACAAAGACTTAGTCAAGGCACTGTATCTTAGTATTTAAAAGAACATTTTTCATTCAAATCCTGAACACGTAACATGCTAAACTCACACCCACCCCTTATGTGTCTAACCAATTTTTTACCCCATATAGGTCTTTTACTCTGTTCTCCACTTTGAACTAGCTCATCCATTTTGACAGCAGCAGCAGCAAGAGCAGGACACATTCGCACATCTAAAACGTGCAAACCCTGTGTATGCACACAAAAGTGTCCTGCACCCACATAAACATTAGTATAAGATGCACACACAGGCACAAACAGGGGAGGGTGGGAGGCCATCGACAGACAGGGTAAATCTCATTATTTGGTCCTCATCCCAGAGAGTGAATTGAGAGTCAAGTAGGATGCATGCGGTAACCACAATGAAATTACAGCTGCTGTGAGGCTGAGCGCCGCTAATGCACCCCCATTGTGTCCTCGAGTGCATCTAAATAAGCTGGGGTAAAAGGCAGCCTGCACTAGGCCTGCTAGGGTTACAGGGTATGTGTGTGTGTATACTGAGCAAAATGAAAGGCTGTGATGTATAGGCTGTTTTTAGGGCAAATGATGGGCAACTTGCAAGGGCCACCTGATGCATCCTTGTAGAAGTCCGTGAGGTTTATGAACTCAGACGGCGGTAATGCACGAGCAAAGCCACGACATTTTCCTAATCTCATTTTGAAAAGGAAATGTCAGCGTGTCCCTGGAAAGCAAAGCATACTTCTGGCAGAGCCAGTCAAATGGAGCACAAAACGTGTTTGTGTCTCACAAAGTTTCTTTTTTTTTTTTTAGTTATATTTATCAAGTAAAAGTGTATATTTGTCAGAGTACAAATCTCAAAATTACAGTTTTTTGTGTGCGTCTTGTAATAGTACTGTAAACGGACTGCACAAAGGCTCACTGTTTCCTTCACACGTTCCTAGTCATACCCGTTGACACTCAATGCTGGAGTTGAGGTTATTACAAAGTAATTTAAATTAAGAGATTTTGTTAGCACCCTCAAGAAGATCACCATTATGGGAACAATTTTTCTGAAACTTTGTTGGCTCTTGTTGACAGAGAGCCAAAAAACACCTGGTGAGACTTGTGTCTGTTTTTGGAGCGGTAAGTCTCATATTAATGACAGCAGAAACTGAAACCTAAATTGAAGATGACGGTCAGAAACATTACTAATCAATGGTTGACCCCTTCATGTCTTGTTAGAAGATTTTGTTGCAAATCCTGCTTCGCATAATAAGCTAGAAACCTCAAAATAAAACTGGTGAAAAGCTCCTATTCCATGCATAATTGAATAAGTTTAAATCAAAAGCTGAAATAAATCTAAAAACATGCTGCAGCTAACGTTTCAGTTGCTACAAAAACTACAGTATTAGATATTGGGACAAAAAAATGTGAAAGAAGAACATAAAAATAAAGCACTAAAACTGTCCGAAAGATTCAAAACAGGAGATCCGGATCTATTCATTATGAATAAGAGATGTTTGAAAGGTGCAGGCTGAATATGAACAGTGAGTCGGAGGAGGACAATCACTTATCTTCCCATACTGCGCAATGCTTAACCCTCTCATAACCCCGTACCTCTCCCTTTCCCCTCACTGCCGGCTCTGCCTCATCAACAAAAGCCTTTGTACAGTCAACACTGCTGTTTTTATTCATGTAACATTTATCCTCAGAGCTGTCCGTCAGGCGCTGCGGGGACGGCTGATCTAAAACAGAGCCTCGCGCTCATGACAGGCGGATAGAGCCGTAACTCTAGAATGCTAACCTCCGCTGTTATTTGGCCCGCAGAGAGGTGGGAGAAACTGAGAGAGTGAAGGAAAAAAAAGAGAGAGATACACAGCCTAATGACAAGTACAAACACAGACACAGCTTTGTTCCAGTTCTATAAAACAGTTGACTTCAGTGGGATCGCCTTAGCTTCAATGGGCCCCATCAAACCGGCGTTATTTAGACTTCAAACCACGGAGTAAGCTAGTTGTGGCGTCTCTTGCTAATGGCTGGTAGCACGATTCGGTTAAGCAGCTTATTTCTGACATAAATAATGCATCCAGACAGATGCGCTTGACTTTTTGTTGAATATGAATCGCTTGCGTGATTGACACCGAGGTTTGTTGAGCGCTAAGTTGATTCTACCGTCTCACCTTTGGAAACAGGCCTGTCTCATTTAATATCCCAAATGTTAACATAATTATGACAACCAGCACCGATTTTTGCACGTGTCTGGATAATATCCGTGACAAAATTAGGCTACCATTTTTTTTTCTTCTTTGGGGGGAGGCGGTGTGGTACTGTGATAGCTTTTGAGTATCAAAGGCAACAAGATTGTCTGGCTTTTTAGCAGCTTAGCCAAATCAAATCAGAAATAAGAAGACTATCTTTGGTTTAATTCTGGATACCTTCACAAGACACCCCCACTTAACCATCCACTAACCCCGCCCCATCTTAGCCTTTCCTTTTAACAGTCACTGATTCCAATCAATCAACATTAATTAAGAAGGCACCCATACACATATATGTCACATGCTAATAGGGAAATGATATGAGCATTTAGTTGCTGTGCTTTATGTTAATGCTGCTGGCAGCTTATACATAATGATATGGATGATGCAATAGGCCATGGGAACATTGATAAGAAAATGCCAAGAGAACCTTATTTACATGCACAGTGGGACAAACTGGTATTTCACGCTGCCTCACTCTGTTGAACCTTATTTACAAGCTGTAGCTTTTCCACTTATGGTGGTGGAGGAGTCGCATTGGTTTCAGCAGAGCCAGCAGAATGGACTCCAAATGTAAAAAAATGGAAATTTGAGTCAATCTCACTCAATGAAAAAAAAGGCACATCAGCAACAGATTAACATCTCTGTAATACAAGATGCCCCCCTCCACCCATTTCTGTGTCTTTTAGGACCCTGATGGATCAAGACGGGACAAGTCTCATTTTATTTTTAATCCTCCCCCCTCCTCCTCATCCACGGTGTTAGGTGATGGGGATAAATAGCTTGCCGACTGCTCACCTCGTCTGGCTTATAATGTTCCATATCTGAGCAAAGATTATCTCCATAAAACAGCTTACGGACAAGAGAAATCAGTGGAGAGTGAAAATAGAAGACATTTCACAGGAACTATCAAGCAGATGTTCATCAAAATAATGTAGCTATGAGCTGCTGTGCTGTCATATCAGTTTCTCTTATTTCCCGTATTGTATGTTTCAATTTCACTCGACAGAGAAAAGTCAAAATTAAGGGGGTGGGCTATAATCCTATGACATAAGTCCACAGGATGCTCATAGTTATACATGTACTGGGGGAACCTTAAAACCAATATTCTACTTCAATGGGAATAGTGTCAAAAACTTTAAAGAGAGACTATAGATAGAATATGATCTATTAAAAGATATGTCAGACTGTGTTGAACCACTACCCAAACCTATTTTCAAATAAAGTTTATAGATTTTGAGCATAGTCATATGCTTCTAAAAGCTTAATGTTAGCCTGCTATATGTATCCCAAACCAGCTTTATATATTTAGGATCAATGATCTGTCAGAAAAGTCAATGTTATCCATATTCAACTTTCTGTCTGATGACTTTGAATATAATGGAATCATTTAGAGGTAGTCCTACTTTTTTAAATTATTTATTTCTTACCTTTGGTGCAAAGGCAACACAAACAGCATCACTGAGATATGTCATTGCCATAGTGTCATCTGTATTCTTAAATTTGAATTAAAATGTGCTTCATGTTTATTTTTATCCCACTGACACTCATGGAAACAGTGCTGAAGAGCTTGTCCTTGACAAAAAGGTGCAGTACAATTTTGGATAGGAAAAAGTCAATATTAGGTCACTTCAGCAAACTGTACCAACTTTGATTTGACTTACTTCTAATACTTCTAGGTTTCAACCAGTGAAAGTTGGAGGCATTGTTATGAAATTCGAGAACCAGATAGACTGGGAGAAAACCTGGGTACACATAGAAACTCCAAGTGGTCTAAAGAAAGGCCTACTGCCAATATCTGAGCCAGCAGGAGACACCGGTACCACACAGCCATATCATGGTAAACCAAAGTACAAGAGAAATGTGTTGCACTAATTGTCACAACAGTAATACAGACTCTGGTATTTTCATTTTCCTGTTTGGAAGCTTAAAAGTTTGAAAGTATGCTGGCAGAGAGCAAGAGTAGTTATAAAAGTCAGTGCAGGGAAAAGCATATAAAAGTTTTTCTTTTTTAAGAAAGTCCTACTGACAATATACCTGAACCAGGAGGACAGTGGTAATGACCACACAAGCATACCACTGTCATTGCCATCGTTATTTTTGCTATTCAGAAGGTACAAAAAAAAGTTTGAGGTACAAAAGTGTTTAACATTGGGAGGATAAAGCACCAGGAGGAAAAAGCACCCAAGAGAATTCTAGCAAACTGTACAAAGAAATGCCCACAGACCAGGTTTGAACCAAGGGTCCTCTTGCCATGAGGATACCGTATTAATCACCCCACAACCGCACCGACTTTTAAAGGTTACTTACTTTTAGAGGGGGGAAAAACTCCTGATGCTACTTGTTAATACAAAGCACCAAAATACATTTCCTTGTAGGGACTGCATGAGATCAAAAAGGAATTTCTTATGAACACACGTGCTAAATGAATCCCAGTCAATTGTAAATGTAACGGAAAGCCACTAAGAAAAGTTTCTTGACTTCATAAGTATTAGAACTAAGCACAAGGATTGTCCTTGCAAACTTTCGGCCTTTGTTGCTTATGCCAACCTGCCTCTGTGTATTTCATCTCCTGTCCTCCTACGTTGTGTGATATAAAGAAAGAACCTTAGTAAACTCAGTGATGTTTGTAAGAGTTCTGTCTCCCGCTCCCAAGCGATAATTATTTGATCTTGTTTAGTTCATTATTCATCTTGAGGGAGCTGGTTGCGACTTGTGGATAAATGCCATATGAAAGGCATTGTGCGCCGAAGCTGCATCCTCACTTTTATCTCGGCTCCCACAACAGATCAATTAGTAAAACTAAACAGTAAATTATTAATCGCAATGCTTTGTGTCCCCGCTCCATCACCGGAAGAAAACAGTTCATTAGAGAGAGAAGAGAAAAGCGGCCGGGCAGGGGATGGGGGGTGGGGCGGATGTGTTGGAGGGGGGCGACTGTGGCATGATTGAGAGGGCCTTTAAACAAAGCTGATGCAGTGTGAACATACGAAGAAAGGAGAGGTGAGAATTATTAAGGGTGTCCATCATTCCAGGTAACTTCCAAACCCTCCCCCCCCCTCCACAGAAAGGGGAGGAAAAAAAAAAGATGTGCACTCATAAAATGGGGTCAAGCAGTGGAGGAGTTCAATGTCACAGCCATCATATATGTTACCCGTTGGGGTGCGTGTGATTAAAATAACACACAGAGATGTTTCATGTCATGGTGAGCAATCAGACCATATTTGCAAAAAATATTCAGATCAGATGAATTTTAATGAGGTGTACACTCGAGGGGGATACTGCTGCCGGTGCACTGGGGATGGAAGGTGATAGCAAACCCGTCCTCGTATTCGCCAGGAGATAGCGAGGTATATAAACTTTTTTTTTTCTCCACCGCCTCCCCCCCCACCACCCTCCTCCCGCCCGTTCTGTCTACCTTTAGATGAAGAAGAAAGGCAGATCCAAATATAGAGGTCCACTCGTTCGGATTGCACCGCTGTTCTGTGTTGAGCAATTTGAATAAATTATTACAAAAAAGGGTGTGAAAGGGGGGGTAATGCTCAGTAGGGTTCATTTTGTGAGAAATTATATTTTTGCAGGAAAGGTTAATTTTGAAGAGAGCTTGAATGACTTGGAACAAGAGGTGGAGGGGTACAAAAAGAGAGAGAATGAGAGAAAGAAACAGGCAGAGACAGAAAGCGAAATGGATGGTGGGGCGATGGGGTTGTGCACGAGCAGCATTGGGCGTCAAGAGGAAAAGTGGCGAGAGAGAGAGGGATGGAGGGAGGGAGCAAGGGAGGCAGTTATTAAAAGCGATTGCATTGCCTCCCGGATGTCTCAGGAGAGCAGAATCAGTGGAGATGTTAAACCTTGCTTGACACCCCAGTTGGATAATTGTGGGTGTGGGAGCTAATCAGCGGAAGATGTCTCCTCAATTTAAATCTTGTCAGTTAGTGAAGATTAGGCCCTCCTGTCCCGGCCACCATTAGCTTTGTTGCATGTCAATGCACCGGCGAGGATGTCCGCCTGGTCCGGCAACAAGGGTAAAAAAGGCAAACCGTCAGACGTATTCCAGCTATAACCAGCAGGTGTTTTGAAGTGATGGTGGGGATTGATAGGGGGGGGGATGAAAAGTGGATTTATGCAGCCTTTTTGAAAAAGCATTTGTTACTAGTGACCTTACAGGCAGACCCTGCGGAATTAGAAGTGAAATACAAGGATGTGCTCCAGATTTTTGCAAGAAAAACATATCATGCTAACTATATAATGTGCAGTGTGAGAAATCCGATTTATTTTCTCAAATAATATCTCAGAAAAGCACAGGCCAATTACAAATCAAAGACGTATTCTATGGCCGCATTATGCAACTATGTGACGCTCTGACATTTATGGGATAAATGAGAGGAAATCACTGGATCCGGATGTTGAGGTAATTAAAGGACTAATAATCTGTGACAGCGTGATCTCTTTAATAAAAATATATGGATATAATTTCAGCTCCGGCTAAACGGAACGGGGGCATGGGGCGGCTTATTCCAAAACACACAGTTGTGAATTTTAAAGCTCAGGTCTGGCTGATTGCAGGGCCCTAGCTTTCCTAAATATTTGCAGCAAATTTTTTTTCTCCTCCCTACAGAACAATGGCTCCTTTCAGTAAAAGCAGGTCCCGTAACCTCAGAGCAACCACGAGGTCAGGGCGAATAAACAAGCCGGCCGCGCCAAACTGAGAAGCTCCAGTGATTCCAGGGCAAGGCCTGCTACATACCAAGGTGCTCGCCTCTCTCCTCCTCAGCACCGCCGTCTGAGTGCTGACAGATGTTTCGAGCTCAGCTAAAAGAGGAAGGGGTTGGGGGGAGACCAAAGGCAGAGAAAACAAGTGTGCTTACCTCAATCTGGCTCCACATTTCAACTTCTTTTCCTCTTATTTGACTAAATTTCAGACACCTACCTAGGATCGCACAGTGAGATTTTTTTTAAGACATTTTGTGGACTCACCTGAAAATGACCGTCATTTCAATTTCTGTTCATTTGGCAGCAACGACAACGTGGGATTCGACTGCAGACCACAACAAGTCAAGACAACAAGATACGGGGATATTAAAACGCCAAATTCAGGTCAAACCTGAGGCTGTCTCACAAAGCGGCATCTAGTTTCTGTCGGTATGCGACAGATTTTGAACTGAGCGTAAACGACTTCACGCGCTTCGAGCTTGACCCCTTGTATCCATGTGTGAAACTATTGGAAGGTAGGAAATGCAGCAGTCCTTAAGCTGCCCTATTTTGTTTTCAGAGCAATGAAGGCTATTCGGTGAGTTAGCAATCACATTTAGCTTTGGTAGCATTAAAGAGGCCTCAACCAATTCTTCACTGAACAGTGATCCTTAAAACCACATTCTGGAATTTATGAAACCTTTACACTATTTATAAAAAAAAACCCACTACATTTTTTTTTATTTTAAATTTTGCATTAGGACAACATTAGCATTAGAAATGCACAAACGCCACAATCACAGTCACACCTGCATTAGTCTATTCAACAATAATTACGTATTTTTTCAATAAGGAATTTGTGATCTATTAAACTTAATTCATAGGGATTTAAAAAAAACAACATTTTTTCTCCTTTTCTTCTCTTCTGTGAAATGCAGAGCTCAGACAAAGCCTCTCTGTGTGAGAAACAGCATCAACAGCTGGGCTGAGTGGAGCGAGACATGGATCCATAACCTCGTTCCTTTACACTCATTGGCAGTCAGCAGGCGCAGCAGAAGTGCATACCAGGGCTGGCCACTTCTCCCCCCGCATAAAAAATAAAAAAAAAATAAAAAATAAAAAAACAGAACACTGAGCCATTTTTAACCAACTGTGTGAACCGTTGCCGAGTCTTCAAGTTTTATACTTTATATTTTTTAAAGCAGAAAGAATCTAATTTAACATCATTTAAGCTTGACACAAGACCTAAAAGTTAAAAAATTAACATTTACAGAATAAACAAGTGTATTTTAATTCAGATATAATTGTATCAGAATTGATGCATTTAATTTTACTTGATTAAATTCAGATTTCCTCAATAATCACGTGAGGCGGTAGAGATTGAGATTATGTTTTGCAATTTTAGTAGACTGTATACCTTAAATTTATTTTTCTGGAAAGGTAATGGAGTAATCTATTAAAATAAATGACAGTGGAATTTTTTTTTATATTTATGCATATATTAAATAGCACTTAAACATTCTCTTAAAAAAATCACATTGGCTATGAAGGGCCCAGTTAAAAGTATCAAAGCTAAGAGAGGAGACAAGAGACTGGCGTTTAATCTAATCTATGTTCTAATAGTTTGGGAGACATTAATTATTGATAAGGCTGGCAATTGATTGGTTAATAAGATAATGTAATTGAGAAATGAAAATCATCATAGTTGTGTGTGCGTCAGCTCCGATCTGAGCCTCGTGGAGGTTGGGGGGGTATTGCAGAGAGAGAGGGAGGGGGGTCTTAGGGGATTGCCCCTACACAGCCTTCCATCATTACTGCCACACTATAAAAGCAGAGTGGTGATTAAAAGGACTTGATTGATTTGACTCTCATTGGAATAAGCTGTCCTCTCTTCCTGTCACTGGGATCCGTCTGCAGAAAGAGTGTGTGTGTTTGTAAGGAAATCAAATAATACCCAGTTTGAATTGTTGCAAAAATATAAGAAATGTTTGAAAATTAAATTCAGCCAGCATATATGTTTATTGGTTCTTGACACATTAAAATAATAATTAAAAAAAATCATAATTAGCTCCATACTTTTTCACTCATTGTCATATTTGTATATTTATCACTTGAAAAAAATGTTTACTATAGGAATGTGAGTTAAATAAATAGGGATATGTAAATGGGATCAGTGCTGGAGAAGTATGTGTGTGTGTGCATGTGTCGTCAAGAGGTGGCCCCACTCCCCCAGTTTTCGCTCGCCTTTTGTCTGCACTCCGCCGCCCCGGCACACACTCTGGTGCGCTCGCCGACGCGTGCGCACGCGCGTGTGTGTGCATTGCACACTCCCAGCTCCCAACCCACCAGGAGAGCGACGAAGACAGACCCTGCCGGCTGACACAAAAGCTATTGATTTTACTATCTGCCGCGATGAATGATCTTCCTCGGCCAATTTCTGAATTTAGAAATGAGTTCAATACCAATAATGACAGTGGAAGGATTCTTTAAAATGTTAGCGTGAGGGCGTGGGTGGGGGGTGACCAAGAGGATGGGAAGAAGGTGAGAAGTGAAGATTTGTGTGTGTTTAGTCTTGTGGGGGTGGATAAAAGATTGGAAGAATATGATTTCTCTAAATGGATGAGTTCAAACAATGATGACACTAGAGATTTTAACTGTAAATTCTAACATTTACCCTCATTTTCCCTTTTTCTCAATGGGTTATAAAGAGGTGGGGGGGAGTGGTGGAATTTGTCCTTTTTCATACTTTTAACTTTTCCACGAACGGCGTTCTCTCACCTATTTTCCCGCGCCGCTCCTCTGCTCTTTATGACGCGATTTTCAATATACAGTCCAAGTTCAGTCGTATATTTCACGCGCTATAAAGCCACATTGTATTTTGCACCAAAGATGTCTCTCATAAAACAAAAAAACAGGTGCATAAATATTTTAACACGGTGTCTGTTTGCATGTTGGGAAGCTATTTTTGTCAAATTAAACGGATATGAGGGGAAGCTTAACGTTAAGAGCCCAGTAGGCAGGAACGTTTCTTCTGATATGAGATTTCTGAGTGCACATTGTTATTCAGAAAGCAGTAAAAAAAAACCTCAAAGTTTTGGATGCTTAAATACATAGCCACAGAATAAAAAAATATATACAAATACAAATTTTATTGGTGATTATATCTCCTTTTTACAATCACTTATTTGGGGAGGTAACCAGCGTATTGGCGAGGTTGACGCGTGTTAATCAGGCGACCCTCCTGCCCTGTCGAGGTGTTAATTCAACTCCTCCTCACATAGAGGGTGTAGATTAATAGATAAGGGAGGTCTGAGGGAGGGTCAATGCGATACGGCCCTTCCCCGTGTTCGTTCGCTTGTCAGACACCTGCCTGGATTAAGCCTCCGGCTCTCCTCTCTGTTGTGTGCGGGTGAGAGGTCAGCGATCTACCCAGTTGACTGGGCTCTCACTCAGCCTTCGACGTGGGGTGGATCTGGATAAAGGCTCCAGCATCTCTAGGCTTCGTCATGTGCGCATGTGTGCGTGTGTGTGTGTGTGTGTGTGTGTGTGCGTGTGGCTGCACACGGAGAGGTGCGAACAGGCGATGCAGATCGTGCTGCAGAGGATTACTGTAGATATACTTTAAGGCTTTGAGAGAGATGAGGAAGGGTTAGAATATTGAAAAAGATGTGGATTTTTTTTTTTCGCAGTGTAAACCGTTGAAGATTTGATATTTCAGGTTATACCATCAAAGATTTTTTTTTCCAGGAATCATCTTATGGGGGAGCTAGGCATGAGCTGGTTTCAAGGTTCAAAAAACAGCACACCTTTTCAAAACTGCAAACATTTTGCATCATACTGGTCTTAAGATTTATAGTCCTTTAATCGAGAGGTGTAATGATGAGTAGGACTGACTGGAGTTTTCTCTTGCTGTTTAAAAGCTGCTGGTCAACTGTCTGAAAGGGTTCAACATGGTTTCTGCCTCTTACAAGGCAAATTTCGTCTTTGTTTTACTTCACTATAAAAAGCAAAAACATGCCATGACAAAAAAACTGTCCTGGCAACAAATGCTAAAATTAGCACGCAATTATTGAAATTCATATTTTACGGCTATTTCCTAATAATTTAAGTAATTAAGAGGTAATTAGTTTAATTTATTTCAATTTTTAGTCATTTAAAATATTTAAAATCTAAGAGCTATTTATCAGAAAAAGAAAGTTTTTTTGTTATAATGATGTCAGCATCCCAGAGGCTTTGGGAATTAATTTCACATGTGTGCTTATGTGAATATTAGGCAGCAACAGTGTAGCTGTCATGCACCATCATTAGAATGTATTGCTTTTTACAGTGGCTTCAAAGTCAGTCATTGTATTTTAATATTTGATATATGATATACATCGGATACTTATACACACAGGAGTGTGAGAACATCCTCAGTGGCAAACCAATGGCAGCTGGACACAAAAATAAGCATCTCTTTTCTTAGCTTTATGTTGGTGCTACAGTAAAGGAGTAATTCACAGGGTTTTTTTAAAGGTTCTGAACTGCATTTCATTTTTTTGTTCAAAACTGAAAATATGTGCACTGATAAAACATTGGCTGGAACATTCTAAGCTGAAAAGGCACTTTGAAGACACAGTTTGACATCTCTAAAACTACATTCTGACAATGAAAACACTTGTTTGGCATTAGAAACAGAATCATCCATCCCTTATTACACGTGCTTAAAAATACAGATAAAATTATAGGTGATTCAAAACTAATATTTTCATTTTATTTTTGCTTCCTTTTTTACGTTGATACCAGAATATGGTTCTATTTTTAATTCCAGATATCACATGGTGAGAAACTAATACCAGCCAATGTCTAACCATCAGCAAACAGAAGAAATAAAGATTGACTGGGAAAAAAGGGAGGAAAGAACAGGTTAGAGGGAGAAGCAGAAATAATGCATGAAACATGAAACTCTGCAAATTTGACTTATAACAAGCAAAATTACACCCCGCTGTCATTTAAATTATGGCTGCCCTCTATAAAGGTGTCTTTTAGATGCATTAATTGAATTCGGCACTATTTCCCAATAATAATCCGTAAAGTTCAGCCGTCCATCCTTCACGAGATCCCCGCCGCGTACCACAGGAGTATCTATTTCAGTGGCTTAATTTATTTTCATGATTCGCCGATAATGACGGCCATGCAGGCTGTACATCAGAATTAACCTTCATTTCACTGAGGTATATTACGATGACAGTCCCCGACACATTTCACCTACACAAAGGGCATTCTCTCCCCCCCCACCCTTCTTCTTATGTCTCCCACTTCCTCCCTCCGCCTCCTCTCACGCTGCCCCTGCTGTATAATCATCCTCAGCAGACCAAGATTGTTTGATAGCCGATTAATTTTCATAGGAAATCAAGTGGCCGGCTCTTCCTCACTCTTTCTTTATTTCACCCCCCCTGCCACCCCACACACACTCTCTCCAAACACATACTGATGCTCCTCTTCGACAATGCCGAACAGCGCTTGAGCTTGGTGACTTTTTCTGTCAATTAGGTGTTTTATTTAATCTCATCTCACCCCCCCCACCTCCCCTCTCTCTCGTAAATTGCATCCCTCGCCTCCCCCCAGCCACCCGTTTCTGATATCTGCAGCGTGGTTAATTTATTTTGGCCGATGCCGATGCAACAAAAGTGCTGTAAATTAATCAGGGGACATCAAGCGAAAGGGGGTCTCTAATTTCTATGCAAACCATTAAGTGTCAGATATAGATTCCGCCATTTGCCATGGTCGCAGTCAAAAGATTTCATTAGGGACCTGACGTCACATTTCGGAGGCAGCGCCGGATCATTTCTGTCCCATTTTCCCCCTCATGAGCTCTTTGTTCTTCGTCGCTCTGTAGGATCCCCGCCACTAAAAAAAAAAAAAAAAAAAAAAAAAGGCTCCTATGCAAATGACAATAATAGATTTCGCTAAGCGCCCGCCGCAGCGGCGTGATAGCCTATTTAGAAAGAAACCAAAGAAACATTCAATTTGTGGCATTAACCAGGGCACATGCAAAGGTTGCTAAAAAAAAGTGATTAAGAAATTACAGAATTGCTCCTCTCTGCTTGAAGTTCCTTCTTTCATTTTTCTCCTGTTCCTCATTGACACGGCATCTGTAATGAGGAGGGCTGGTAATTAGAATATTCTGGAGAGGTGAGCCCTGCTGGAACTGGCAGTCAGAAGACTGATCTGTTTCTCCCTCCGCCTGTCTCTCCCCATATTATTTTCTTTCTCTGCCATGAGGGCTTGGATGCAGAACAGAGTAAAAGCAGCTGTCTGATGACCAGACTCTCCAAGGATGTCTCTCACTCTTCTTTGTGCATGCTTGTACAGTATAAGCGTGTGTGTGTGTGTGTGTGTGTGTGTGTGTGTGTGTGTGCCAGTGCCTCTGTGCCAGCGTATAAATATAATCAATCTCCCATTTACATACAAATAGGCTTCTCCCCTTCATCCTAATAATCGGCACAGCATCTACAGAGGGGAGGAATTATATTCCCTCCACGGGACAATTCTGTATTTACCATTAGATGCTTTATTGATTGTTTTTTTCCTCCGTCAATTTTTCTCCACTTCATTTTATTACTGGATATTGAAGGCGTGCAGGGCTGACATGGGCACATACACTTCATTATTTCCTGCCCAACAAACGATTATAGTTATTGACACTGTCACGTATTTGCCCTCATCATCTGCTATCGTTGCTTACTGCTGTGCGATCCGGAAAGTTGCGTGAGCAAGTGTGTGTGCGTGTTTGTGTGTGTGTGTGTTCTGACACATGGCATTTTGGTGGGTGAAGAGGATGCACTTAGCTCCTCGTGTGCATGTTTGGTGTGTGTGAGTGCCAGTAACGTGTCTTATTCTTTGTCATATCAGTGGCTGTGGTGACCGGCACACCTCTGACTGAGTGTCAGTCTCACTTTGGACAAACAACCCCCTCTGTCAGCAGCATCACTTATTTTACACAGAAAATAACCGTGATAGAAACAGGAAGAGGAATCTTTTACTGCCTTTGCTTGAAAGCAAGTTTGAAGGTCGTGGGAGGTTGGGGTGGTGATGGCATATTTATATGAAAATCAAAATTATATGAAGACAACTTATACCCAGTTTGAACTATATGGGGTCCTCAATGTCATATGTAAAAAAAAAGGTACAAACAAGAAATCTTAAAAAAGCTAGAATAGAACTAAATAATTTTGTCTAATGCAAAAGAACCACAAAGTGATTCATAAAAAATTTGGTGTGAAATTAAACAAAAGGTAGAAATACTGATGGCATAATTTAGACTCAATGGGTTTAGTTAAACACCATCAGCGAAAGCAAGATAGTTTTGGCAAGCCATAAACAAGTAGTCAATAATGTTAATTAATTATAAAGGGGTAGAATAAATACACAAACTTGCTACAAGTGTGCCATTATAAGACAGTTGCACCAATTTTCTGTAAGCAGAAATCTCAACTTTTTACACTACTGAGGCCTGTTTACATGGAGCTGTTTTTTCAGTGAATCTACAAATCTACCAAAATAACAATTTTGGTGCGATTCAGCTGTTTGTATACACATAACCAGTGGTGTGAGTCTCTTACACTTGCGTTTTGTGAAACTAAGTCTCACAGTGAAATTTTTCAGGAACCGTGGAAGTGTGAAGTTCTTTGCAGGTGTGAAAGCACACGCATACAGTACTTGTTCTATGCCTGGACAGGTAGAGAAGAATGAGAAAATGGTGGATAGCATTGCAGTGTTTGTGCTACTTTAACGTTTCCGTTTAGCACATCACCTGATTCAAAATATATGACATAGGAGTTTGGTTGATTGGAGGCACATTTTGCATTTACTGCAGATCCTTGACAACCCCATGAGGCAAAGCACATCCATGTTTCAACCACGTCCTAAACTCACAGTGCCATTAAGAGCTCTGACACGACAACTACAGCAAATTCAAGGTGTCTTGGTGATATTATTTAAAGTGCCATCTAAACTTTTCCCCCAAACAACATCCAGAAATACCGTCCGTGTCCAGAAAGCGGTCTTGTGTAAACAAAGCCTTGATCTTGATCTCCTGTGATCTTGACGTTGACTACATATACCCGAGTGATTCCTGCAAAAATGGTTCAGCATACATATAAGTAAAACCCCGACTAATAAACAGATATGTAGTTTATCGTTATGGCATCAAATTTCAATAAAAAGCAATATCTGAGTAACGCAAACACACTGAACTGAAGCCCAGTTTAGTCTAATTTTATTCAGTTTACTACATTTCAGTCAGAACATCTAAATCTGCATTCAACCTAAAAGGATAAATTTCAATTTGCTCCAGTAATGGCTGTATTATGAGCAACTCTAAAACAATATAAATTCAAAGATTCAGTTTGGCATTGTGTACTGAAAGAAGCTTTTGCACAAAATTTCACCAGAATGCAGTCCGCAGTGTGCAAAGATCATTGGAGCCCTGCGGCGCACTTTAATGTCAGCTTAAAATTAAAGGATAAACTCTTCAGACACAACAGTGAAAATGAAGAAGAACCTGAAATGGGCATTTTCTAATGAGTTTCCTGTAGCTTTCTTTGCTACGAAAAGTGTCTCTCTTACTGTCAAGAAATCTGTTACTTTACGAGAGGTGAAATCTCACCCGGCTCCCAATCAAATAACATGTTCAATTAGAGCTCGAGTTCAAGTGACAAACATCACCGCATCATAAATGGTGTAATAAAACAACTGCCGTCACCACCACACACTCGGTAATGAGCAATTTAGCTGTCATGGCTATCCTCGAGGTTTGCCATCAATAACAACATCTGCTTGCTACAGTAAGTTGATTGCTGGAAACACAACTTGTCACATAATTAACTTGTCACTTGTTAGCGTGATTAGATTCAGACAGGACTCCTACACTTGGTTAAATCATGCGGTTTCTTATTTCTTCCAACATTAGAGGAAAGTGTGAAGGTAAAAACAAAAAAATCCCCATATCCTTGCTCAACCTTGTTAATTAGGTCGTAATGGCTATTATTGACTCATTAACAGGCATTGGGGAAATGGCGTGTTGGCTGTGCCGATTTCAAAAAAATCAAATGCCATCTTGTCTATAAAACTCAGCCGACTGACTGGAGCCTGTGAGAGTTACCTACTGCGGGATTCAATAACTTTCAGAATCATTACTGTGCATTCTTTTATATTAAAAGCATAAGTAAGCCCCGGATCCACAGTCGTGTAGATGTCAGGGCGCCTCACACACCTGAGAGAGCGTCTCGCTCTGATCAGGCGATTTTAAAAAAGCGTCAGTTTTGGTCAAAGTGAAGTATGTCTTCCAAAACAGCAGCAGTCACTGTCAATGTGTGACTTCATCTGGTGAATATACTCCATGATACTATTGAGAGCATTGAATATGAAGGAGATTGTTTAAATCATACATATCAATCCAAAAGTAACTTTAAAGAATAAAAAAAGGAGCAAAGACGAAAGCCTCTCTACTTTTTTAATGTCCAGATTTTCAAAGCTTTTTTAAGCACAACTGTAATATATGGATAATTTTTTTAAGCTAGTTTGTGATTTTTTTTTTAATTCTGCAAAAGAAAATTTCCTAAAATTCTCACTTCTTTTAAAATCCCGAATTATATATTTTCTTGTGACATGGATATATAGTTCTTCAATAATTTATCCAGAAATCCTCTGTCTTTACCGACAGCAAATTTACAACACAAAACAGTTTGGATGCTTGAAGTAAAAACACCCTCAGGTCTGGCTACTTCTTTTTAGAAACTACCTCATATTAAAAACTGGTAATGTCATTATAACATTTTTTTCCTGGGATAAAAGATAGTCTGATCAGTATCAAAGTCATCCCAAAGTGCCTGCTATAAAAAAACAAAAAAACAAAGACAGCGCTGAAAGATCCTCCACAGGCATTGACAAAGTGGTGCAATTAAGATAAATTTAGATCTGACAAAATGTTTGTCTGAGGTGTAAACATGCAAGTCAACAGCAGTGAAGATGTAATAGGCAAACAGCCGCAGCAGATCACAGCATTTAGCAGCTTGTCATAATCAAAAGAGGTCATTAAAAATGTAGAAATTCCAAGGAGATTCGGCTGCAATTATTGAGGAAAATTAGACTTTAATGTTCATAGGAGAAGCAAAGGCTTTAAATCATGCAAGTTTATGCTATTCTAACTTCAATTGCCACTGAACAACATTGTCACCACTACAAGACATTTAGTTTTTTCCTTTTTTTACCATATTTAGCAGAACTACAACTGTATTGTGGGTACAACTATAATGTGACACTTAAAAGTTTTGAAATGGTCATTGCAAATATAAAGTGTTTTGCTGAAGACAAAGTTGAGACACGATTTGCCGTCTCGTCACCGGGCATTATCACCCGTGGCAATAAACTACCTGAGGAGGAGAGAAAAAAATTCTAATTAACAAAAGCTGTCATTCAGAAATGATGATGGAACACTAAAAAAAATTAAAAACACACAGACACACACACGTTCTTTGAAGTCCCTGTTTCAGCAAAAAAAAATATACACTGCATGTAGCTTTAAAAAAAAAAACGTATATTTAATTAAAATGATAACTCTATTCTCATTTTTCAAACTCTCAACGCTTGAGGGCCAATTGGGATGAGTGCGCACCCCACCCCACCCCACCCCACCCCACCACCCTCCTGTGCAGCTACAGCTTCTCTCTATCAGTCCATCTCCTCTCACCATCTCTCCTTCTCCATGTCTTTTCCCTCACCCCACTGTGGCTCAGTGAACTGCTCCTACAGCAATATCCCATCATTACCATCTCCCCAGCTGAGCTTCAGCCAGCCATTATCATGCGGCATTATTAATCTTCTTGTCTTATCAACTTGCAAATCACAAACCATTGTGCCTTATGGCGCAGTTTGGGGTGCGCGGTTATTCATTTTGTAGGTCTACCTATCTGGCAAGTCTTTCAAATTGCCCTACGGAGCGTCGACTCTCCCACTGTTGGCTAGTCCTTCTGTTAACAGTCATTAATCTAGTTTACTCTTAAGTAAATGCAAACAATTCTCGCACTGAGGCACAAGCCGGAGTGAAAACCCTCAGGGACAACGACACGGTATCAAACTCAAAGGTTTTAATGAAAAGGCATAACATGATCTAATTGTCTAGATTTAAAACACGCTAAAAACAATTATTCTTACTGCTATTGTTTCTGAAAGTTTCAGAACATAAAGTGTCCACACATATTCGCCATTAACTGAACTTGATATTTTTCTAAGCTACACTTCATTTCTTCATGAACTTAAGCAGATTAGATATACCTGCACCCATTTGAATTGATGTTTTCTGATTGTGGCATGTGAGTGCAGTGCTTTAATAACCAACTTCACAAACCTATGATATGTTTTGGTTATTTTCATGCCAAACCTGGATTTAATATTCACTTTTCTTTTGTTTTTTGTTTTAGAAAGTTTGATGTTCATTATCAAACATTTCGATTTATAACTGCTGAACACACAACACCTGTATAACATTACCTGAAGCACTACAAAAAAGTAGAGTTAATCTTTATTATTTAAAAAAAGAATGAATGATAAATAACCAATTGTTCACTTTTGAGGTGCAACCAAATATTTAGATTTCAATAGGCAGATATTTAAAAAAAAAAAAAAAACTACAAAAACATGTCAAATTTAATGGTTGTTTAAAAGTTTTTATTGCTTAGAATAGAACATTTTGCTGTTCTGCTCTCTCTCTGAGTCAACAGTTGCTAATGTCAGATTTTTTTAAGTCAAGGTCTAGCTAAAAAACACCCTGTATGGATTTTCAGCTTGAAAATGGCATTACCTTAATTAAAGTAATTGTAATTGTTTTTTCCTTTTTTTTATCACCACGAATAAATTGTTGAAAGTTTTTCACAGCTAGCTGCCCATTAGCGTGCAGCAGCAACAGGTGGGGTTTGGTGCAGGGCTCTGCTACAGCCAGAGAAAACTGCATTTTTTCTTGACAGCTCATTCAAAAGAATTTGAAGTATAAAAACAACAGCTGGTTTGAAACTGTAGCTTTATGGTTTTCTATTTATTTTTGTACTTTCTTGAAAGAAAAGAAAACATTTTGAAAGTAATTTTCATTTGGAGTTTTCTGCTGAAAGGAGTCAACAGCGATGAGGGTTGGTTTTATTATTGGTGAGTATTTCCTTTCACATGTCCAAGACTGACACCATCACCCAGAGACGGCGTTCCTGTGATTCCTCCTTGATATTAGTATTCCAGAGCTGAGCAGGAAGATGGAGACAGGGAAAGTTTCTTTAAAAACACGCCATTGACCCCTCATTCTCGCTCTCGCTTTAGTTTGCTTTTCTCCAGGGCTAAAATATTCACCCTGCATATGTGGTGTGGCTTTTGGAAGGCAACTTTGAAGGGGGAAAAAAATAAAAAATGTGTATAAGGAATTCGCAAGAAATGCGTGTTCTGCTTTTCCGTGTGTGTGTGCACATGTCTGAATTAGCATTTTCCTTTGAAAACTTTGCATGATAAATCACCATTTTCCCCCCATAGCTCATTAAGCACTATACAACAGGTACTAGGCATGAAATATTTAGCAGAAGACAAAGTGTTTCATGTGTTCCCGTGGACCCAGCTATTACCCAGGCCTTTCACATAACATCTGCTAAAAACAGCCCACCCTTTGATCTTCATTAATATCATTTGGTTAAATATTTCAAATACGCCGTCATATGTTTGATTAACATCTTTCAGAATTATTCAGTAAAACAGAAATTAGCTCTGAATCTTTAAGTGCTAATGATGAAATCACGATTACTCTTCCGTCGCTTTAAGGCCAATGGCATTCAGGAAAGAGTGGTAATTTTCTATTTGATCACTAATATATGGTTTTGCACACTGGACACTCCATGAAACTTCATATATCAACTTCCCTCTTGCATTCAAATATGTGCTTATAAGCCCTGGGTATTAATATTCGTGATGGGAGTATTTTAGAGCACATTTCAGAGCACTGCGTGCTCGACATTGTAATTTCCAAGCTTATCTAATCAATTCTCCGAGCTCTATCGGACTCATATCAGGCCTTGTGAAAGAAATCAGCTCGGTAGCACCTTCAGAACGCTTATAAATAATGAAAAACAGCTTTTAAAAAGAAAAAAAAAGTGCTTAAGGAAAAGAAAATGTTGATTAAAAAAGTGCCTTTTATCCATAACTTGAAATCTTTTTCATTCCAAAGATGCGGAGGACTTCAGGCAAACTGGGACGAATAAAGTACTTCTATCTGACCAGGGAAAAAAAAGGAAGTATTAATTTTTTAGATAAAAATTGCTGACAGCACAAAATGAGCCAGGTGGTATTTGGATATGAGCGGTGAAGATGAGATGAGAGCCCCAAAGATCACTTTCATCTTGTATGTGGAGTTGTCCTTGAAAACTTCTCCAAACTCTGTCCTGGAGAGCAGCAAGTTGGACCTACTTGCTCTTCAAGTTTTCTGCAATTCGTGTGCTGAATTTGGCACAGAGTGTGATCCGATCGGAATTGGACAAATCAGTATTTACTAGAGGTGTGCCGATCGATCGGTCACCGATTATAATCGGCCGATTTCCGTGAAATCGGTGATGATCGGGATCGGCCGATCATTGGCTCTGTTACCGATACCGATCACCTGCATCTCATTTCCCAGCCTGTCTGTCCAGCTGGTCTCGTCTTTCCTTCACTCTGCGTAAACGCGCAGCAACAAATCCTAAGCGATGTGTAACTATAACGCACTGAGTGAATGAGGA
>CAEGAF010086100.1:0-50253 GCA_903067075.1 Micropoecilia bifurca | reverse complement strand
GGTTTAGTCTTTCTAGAAAAGAGTTCAGAGTTGTTTGTAGTTTGTGACAACTGGCTTATTAAAGTTGTAAGTTGTCATAATTTACTGTTCGGTCATTTTCTGCTCATCCTCTAAACAAAACAAACACATACAAAAATACATATATTGACTCTAGCCCAGGGGCCCCCATCCTGACTCTCGCCCAGGGGCCCCCATCATGACTCTAGCCCAGGGGCCCCCATCCTCCTAAATCCGGCCCTGGTCAGAGCTTTTGTATATATGTTTTTATATGTTTTTATATATATGGCAAAAGCCATGGCTTTTTTTTCTTTTTACTATTAGAATAATGACAGTTGTCACGCTGGGGATGGGCTTGATTAAAAAAAAATACAAAAAGATACCCACGTCACATTACGGTAGTTATTAATTAATCAACTGTTAATACGATACCATTATTATTATTATATCAAACACTTGTATCTGAGTTCTTCCTGATTTTAAAATAAAATCAACTCTGTGATGGATACCAGGGGTTCCATCCCATATTGATTATCAAAATACATCTTCTGTGTTCCAACTCATTTTAATGAATAACAATTTCTTCATATAATTCCTTTATGTTGAATTCTGCATTCATGTCTGCAGGTGTTTTGCTTTGCAGGTGAGACTGGTGGTAAAGCTTTACATTACACTGGAGTTACGTCATGCACATTGTTAAGTTGTTTTGTGGCAACTGAAGAGTGATGAGGTGAACTGGGCAACAAAACATTTTTGTACTTTTTCCAACTTATAACAGAAGCATGTGCTCCTTGAATATTTATCAAGACCTTGAGCTACATAAATATATAAAAACAGCATGTCAGTGAGTTTGCAAAGCTACAAAGGTGCTCCAGCATAATTACCATGCAAAAACTATATAGTAATTTTTCAAACAAATCCTTTGTTCTTTGAGAGCGAACAAACCCACACACAAATAGAAGTGAATGTTCTTCATTGTTTATATCCTGATGTGCAAAAAAAACAAAAAAACAAATGTGATACTTCTTGAACATACTATGTGACCAAAACAAGTGAAATGATGCAATAGAGAAAAATCTAATATATATCAAGTACAAGGTTGTAAAAATGACAAAAATATGGAGCATTTTAAAATTCCCATGCTTATTGTATTTTTAGCTACATTAAACTTAATATTCTTGAGAACATTTTTCAAAAACATATTAAGGCTTCAAAGCTTCACTGCTTGATCATGTTGTAAGCAAAGAGCAAGAACTTTATATCTAAATATTCCAGCAGTAAAAAAAAAAAAACATCCTTTCTACAACTTATCTGAGTTTATAAAACAGTTTGAGGACCAAACATCAATAATAAAACAATGATGATTATGATAAAATTATGAGTCCAGTGGGTTTAAAACGTTCTCCCACTGAAGTCTGTCCAAAACCAACACGTCAAAATCTTCTGTGAACAAAACGTCAAGCCTTCTGGCATAAAACATGTCATATTTTCTTCATTTGAGCTCAGAGATTGTCTGCAGGGGCAACAGACACCTTGAGCTGGGAGTACACCGTCTCCTGCTGCCTGCTGCCCTGTGCTGACAACGAGGAAGCTCCAGGTCTCCTCTGAAGGAAGTTCACTTCTCCATAATGAAGTGTTTCCTCTCTTTCATTGGCTGGTTTTTCAACAGTAGCATCCTCACCTGTTTGACTCTGTGGGAAAAAGTACATTAGTTTGTTCATGTTGACGGTGTTACTAAGTGACAGGTGAAACGATGTAAACGGTGCATCGCTAGACGCAGAAGTTGAACATGTCTCTACCTGAGTCTGTAGTGGAGCTGGACGTTTGCACTTCAAGTACCTGGAAGACATTAGAGAGCCCTCAGAATAAATTTGCTGAGCTTCAGGAGACAAAGCAAAGACTCGGACTAAGAAAGTCAAGGCTGATCTGGAACTAGCAGCAGAGGAACAACAGTAAAATCACATTGTCATAAATTAAAGCAAGGAAATCAAAAATAATAGATAATAATCTGTTAAAAACAAGCTCCATGAAAACATTGAGTTTGGGGTGGGTTGGTCTTCACATAAATCTGACATAAACCAGATTGGAGTTCAGATTTATACCCAGAGCTGAGAGCCTCCGGAAATTCAGGCCGGGTCAGGCCAAAACTATTTGTTTGATGGTCGGGTCAGTCTCGGATTTTTGTGGCACATTTAATGACCTTAAAATACACCCAGCACAGAGAAATCCCAATGACATAGAAGTTGTGATGATGTGTTTATTATAGTCTAAATAAAAGAGGAGGTAGATGAGGTATTAAAGGAGTTAGAGTAGATACCTTTACATGCAAATCACCATCTGACATCAGATATGTAATTCCCATCAACCCATTCATTTTAAACTCTTCTGGAAAAGATACAAAAAAAATAAACATTTCCTATCAGAGCTGAAGCTCTGTTAGGAATTATAACACACCTAAAGAATGGGATGTAACTCAGTAATAAATGACTGATGGCAGATATGTAAGAGCAAATTAGAAAAATCTGGTAAACTTGACATCTAGTCTTTAAAGCTGTGAGTTCAAATTGGAATGCCAACGTTGGCATGGAGAGATTACATAAACTCAACTCAAACAGGAAACAACAATTATTTCAGAGCATTTTGCTATGAGGCAACATTGCCAATGACTGGTCCAACATGCTTCCTCCCAAGAGATTACACAACTATTTTCTAAATTTGACAGACGATTAAACTGAAATGTTGTTTTGTAAGTTTAGATCGGTTAAGTCTGATACTCACCAAACACCAACGGCAATCAGGCAGATGAACACAGTGATTCCCACTAAAACACACTTCCAGTATACAGGACTGCCTGTTGGACCAGAAGGTGGAAAAAACACATCTAAATATTTATTACATATGTAAAAAAAATCTCAGGATGGAAATCATTTTTAAGCATTTAAATATGCAAGAATGTGATGGACTGATGGATGCTGAGGTGTTTCTAGGAGAATCTGAGGAAAATGACACATGAACTTTATTGATCAGAAACACCTGAACCATGACCTGCTGATAGGATCACTTACATGAAACACTGAGAGTCACTTCTGTCTCTGCTGTCTTGATTCTTCCTTTAACAGAATATCTGGCAGAACATGTGATGTTGTATCCATCATGTGTGTCTGACAGAGTGATGATCTCCTGGATTTTAGTTGTAAAGGTTCCATCTGTGTTTTCCTCTGTTTGTCTGAGAGAGTCTTGTTGGAGATTCCAGGTGAGTTCAGGAGGTGAGTGTGGACAGGGAGTGAAAGCTGAGCAGGTTACCGTGACAGACTGATGCTCCTTCAGGTCAGAGGGAACATTAATCCTGGGATTCCAAGGAGAATCTGAAGTTTAAAACCAATCATTTTTAGAAATTGACCCAGTGATTTACGGTTACACAGACAACAAACTATTAATAAACAGCCTTTTCAGCACTGGACTGATATTACAGAACTTTTAAAGCAAGATTTATTTTCTTACCTTTGATTTTTATCTTAATTGGATCGCTACAAGCTGTTGCTCTGAACGGCCCGCTCTCAACTCTGAAGAAGTATCTATCCGCATGTTTGGAGTTTAAGTCATGAAACAGGGTGGTGCAGTTTTTCTCTGTCAAGTTTCCAATAATCTTCAGTTGATCAGTGTCATCTCTCCTACTGCTATTGAAAATAACACTTTTTGGATCATGTTTAAAATCTAAGTTATGTTTCATCCAAACTCCAACAACAGGTGAGCTGTTTTCAAATGTTGTCTCTCTTGTCTTAAAGCTACATGGGATTTGCAAACAAGATCCACTCAGAGCTTCAATCTCCTTTGGTGCAATGATGTTGAGGGCTGGTGTAGTAAAGTTACAGGAATCAGCCAAAACACCTTAAAAGGAGATAAAAGATGAACATAATGTGAAGCAACAACTTCCTGTAGAGAAACATTCATGATTCATAAACTCCAGTTCAGCTGCAGCATGGTAAATGTGAAGTCTTTAAACAAGATTAGGATTAATCAATCAATCAATCAATCAATCAAATTTTATTTGTATAGCACATTTCAGCAGCGAGGCATTTCAAAGTGCTTTACATAATTAAAATAAAACAACACGTGACATTGAATAAACAGTGAGAAAGAGAAAGAGATTTTAAAAAAAAGATTAAAAAAGATAAAAACATTAAAACCAGCACCTTTTAGGACTTCAGTTAAACGTTGTTTAACTGGGACTCTAACCCTCGTGGGACTTTAGTTAAACATTGTTTAACTGGTGCAGCATGGTAAATGTGAAGTCTTTAAACAAGGTTAGGATCAAATATTTCAGGCCACAAATGATTCACATGATGTCTCTAAATGAATAGAAGTGGACAAACATCTCACCTGGCAGAAAGAAGACACTCAGTAACATGTTGACTGTCAGCATGCTCTCAGAGAGAGTCGCCATCAGACTCTGATGGTCCTTCATCTCAAGACAAATATACGAAAGCTAAAGTTACCACTGGTTTTCACGACTCTAAAGAAAACGCATCACTTGCTTTTTAACAGTTCCAAAGAAATGACATCAAACTACAGACTGTTGTCCAACGATGATGTGCTGCAAATAAATAAATATTACTGTTACGTTTCCGCTTTTGCAACATCCTATTGATGCAGAAAGATTATGAGTCATTGTTGAATTCACACCACATGAACAACACAGACCATGAACAAGTTACACTGCTGGTTTTAAGAAGGTGTGTGTGATTTTGTCTACACTAGTGAAAGTGTAACTGGTAAACATTTTGTGTGTGTATTACAACCCTTTCTTTCATGGAATTATTTGAAGTTTAAAGACAGCAAATCAATTTGCTGTTTAGACAAACACTGTCAACTACTTTTATTCTATCAGTCAGAATGACTGATTAGTAAAAAAAAAGAAGAAAAAAAGATGACAGATTAAATATGTAAATGTAAACTAAATAGTTTTAACAAAAACATAAACATTATTATGAAGGTAACTGTTTTTGCTCAAAGCACTGCATCGGAATATTATTTAAAATAAAAAAAATGGGCAAACAGATATTGAAGGTAGAGAACATATGTTTCTGCAGTAAGTTTCATATCTAATACATATGGGTGGATAAGCCTTGACATTACAACAAACCAGGAACAACATTCGAGGAGTTTTGCATGTAAATAAATAAAATCTTTATGTCATCAAAATCACAAGAACGACAAAAAGACAGAATAATATGTCTATGTTGCCAAGATTCAACTGGTTGAGCCTGATCCAGCTCATAATGATCCGAATTTAGCAGATTTGAAATATTCTACATCATCTAGATGTAAATGATTTAGTCAAACAACACTGATACTGTTCAAGATCACTATTGCAATTATTTCATGCCTGACGTTTCGCTTTTCCATTTACACACGTGTTGATTTATGTCTTCATTGGGTAGATGTGGCAAAAGATGTTTTAATAAAACAGTACCTGGATTAATTGAAATACAGTGAAACAGAAAAAAATATTCTGGGGCAATTCTTATTTAAAAGTTGAACTCGGACTAAAAAGCACTGAGTAAACAGGGACACTTATTTAAATGTAAGTTTGATATCCCCCCCTATATTAATTCTATTGTCTTTGACAAGTATCAACATTTTTGCATTTTTTAAAGCAATGTTTTTCGGGGGACTTTTTTTTTAAGATAATAGTTAAACCTATATTTTTGTCACTATTTTTACTTTTTTCTAGAAGCTATTTTGTTCACTACTCTTTCTTGTGTACCAGTCCTTTTCTGTCTGCTGTGCCACAGAGGGGGAAAATGTCAGCTTTTAGAGTGGTGTCTTAAAATAGATTCCCAGTTGTGACTTTATTTACCGAAACTGTTGCTAAACCTATAAAAACTTACAAAGAAACCATGACATCATCGTCTTGGACTTCTCCAAAATCTTTATAATCGTGGTTTAGAATAGTTTGTAGAAAGAAATTAGAGAAAAAAAACCCTGTCATATCTTTCTGACTATAAGTAAATAGAAGTATTTTTTTTTGGAATTATGATTGGCGCAAAATCGGAGAGTTTGTCTCCTTTTATTTTGAAATAGTTTTCCTCCGAACACGTCTCGAACAACTTCCGGGTGTCATGCGGGACTCTCCCGTTGCCGGGTAACAGTCGGAATTAAAGTGTTCTCTTTTCTGACTTTTTTTTTCTTTGGTCACCTCTTGGGAGACTCGTGTTTTATATTATTATATTTATTTATTTTTTTTTGAAGTCGCCTGTAGAAAGCATGACTCAGAGTGGTTTTCATGGGTGAGTATTGTGTACATTTCAAAAACAATGCGTCAAAATGGGATTTATGTTAGTTAACAAAGGTCGATTTTCAGATTTAAATCAAGCCCAATCCCAAACTGTTTGCAAGAAACCTGTAGTTTTTCTTTTTGTCCTAACATTTGGAAAGGAAATATAGCAATAATAGATAGATAGATAGATAGATAGATAGATAGATAGATAGATAGATAGATAGATAGATAGATAGATAGATAGATAGATATGCAAAAAAGAAAAGTTATTTTTGCGTTAATGTAATTCTTTTTTCATGTTTAGAATTATTTTTTTTACATCAACCATATATTACTACCCATTTGGCCAAATAGGACCAAATGCTATCAAATTTAATCAGACCAACCTGAAAGGCCTTGTAGTTAACCTCGGCTTATCCAGCTCCAGATATTCGATGGTTACGCAAGAAGAAGAGTTTCTATCCCAAACAAACTGACTGGAGGGCTGGGATTCACTATTTAGTAAAAGCTACTTCAACGCATTAGAGGCCTTATGTACAAAGATGAGAAACGCCAGATGAAATGAAAGCAGGTCTATTTTTTTTTTTCATTATTAACTTTTTAATTGGCATCTGACCTCACATTTCTTCCCCAGTATTCCATTCTCCCTCACACAGACTGATAGAGAAAACCTCTAACATTTTTAAAGATAGCCTCCTTATTACATTAGAAAGTGTCGTAACAGGTTTTGAAGCAAAACAAAGTAAACAACATGAGCTACTGTATGTTTATTTCCCCCAACAAAGAGTCAGCTTGAATAAAATGCTCTGCTCCCGTTTCCCTAGCCACCGCTAGTTTCCAGATACTGCAGGACGAGTCGAGTCCAAGGGACAAAGCAGCAAAAATAATCCAGCGGACCTGGAGAAAATATGTGGTACGTTCTATGGTCTTAATATATCAGTGAGAAGTTGTCATACTTGTTTAGCTTATTCACATCTTGTTGCTTTATAGTCAAAAATACTCATGTTTATCAGGATTTGTTTTGTGTGGTCGCTCAACACAAGGTTTGACTGAATTCTTTCTTTTTTTTGCCCCATTTTAATCAGTACCACCTTTTGCTTCAGTTTTTGTGTTACCAGATTCGCACATCTGCACAATGAAAATGTTTGCTTTGCAAAAGAGTTTGAGCTTGGAATATGTTTTGTAATGGATTTTTAATTTTAATTTTTTTACATCAGTCACATTCTTGAATATTGTTTATGTTCATAGAAATCCTGAGTTGTATGTAACATTTCTGAAACACGTTCATTTTAAAAAATATATTTGACTAACTTCTTCATTTGCGCAAAAAAATTACATAAAAACATAAAAATTCAAACAAAACCCACAGCTTGATGCTAATATGTCTATGCGTCAGTATGGAGATGGTGTGTTGAACTTGGTTTCTTATTTTTATTTTTTTATTTTTTTAGACGAATCAGTGTAAAGGAAGTCTAAATAACTGCATGCAAAAAAAATTTTCTTCAAAAAACTGTTGAAAAACACATCAGTTGTTTTCCTTTCCACTTCATAATATTGTGCTACTTTGTGTTAGTCTATAAAATCCCAATAAAATACAACAAAGTGTCTGTTGGTTGTAATATGAGAACAATCCCGACGCTGTCAACAACGCAGTGCAAAGAAGTCTTCAAGCATGTCCAGAGGATGATCCGCCAATGCAATCAGCAGGATCCCAGGTCACTTCTTCGAACCGTCAATCCTCGAGAGGTAGCAGAGCGATAAATATCGCCAAGCAAAAATATCTCAGTCGAACGCAAAACTCTTCAAATCCAACTGTGTTTCACAGGCAGAGCTGCTCGATCCTGCGGCAGGCGTATTCCTCCGATTTCGACTAGGAGGGGTAAGCAAGTGGAAAAGTTGTAAATAAAACGCCTCAAATTCGTAAAAATGATCATGGAAAAAGATTGTACGAACAAACCTGCTCATTTTAAGCCTTTACTTTTCATTCAGGTCCAATTTCCTCCCCAGGTCTTCTACAAGATCTTCACCTACCGGCCCATCGTGGACATATGCGCAAGCAGCCCGAAGGACTACAGTCACCTCTACTGCAGGAGGTATTTGACTGAGCAGAGGGATCCGAGTCTGAACACGATGGACCGAACGGGTTGGTATCGGCGTGTGGAGAACAACAACTGGAGGCTGTTCTGTTGCAAAGTAAGAGGGAAAAATATATTTAGATATGTATTTTCTGGGGATCACAGAAAGCTCGTCTTTCAGCTACAGCACGCAGATAACAATGCAAGTACTTAAATGTCTCGCTTCTCCAAAAGCTTGTTGCCAAGGAAGAACCCATAGACAATTTTGTGGTCAAGAAAATAGACTTTAATCCGTCGAAGATGCAGCGGAAAGAGGATGTGAGGAAATGGAGGAAAAGGAGGAAGATTGAGTGGCTGAGGCGGATGTGAGTTTTAGAGAGATACAGTTTGACAGTTTGAACTAGTTTTAACAAATATCTAAATAGAGCAAACAACAAAAAGGATGTGTATTTGTAAAAAAGTTGCATACCGCAGTTTTGATAAAAACATATAAATAACTGTAAAACGTTTTTAATTGCATCTGGTGCTTTTCGTTCATGTTTTGTTAGATCATTTCTTCTAACTGAATAAACAACTTAATTCAACACGTTCCATGTACAGACATCTTTACTTTAACTATAGGTTTTCTAAGTTTGTCCAGCACTGACATCAACATTAACGACATTAAAATTCATTGCAAGGACAATTCGATCATAGCTGAAGGATTTTCCCAAAACATATTGCATCTGCATCTATAAAATATATTTTTTTAATCAATGCTTCTTTTTTCTTAATCTCCAGGTATTCAGTTCACACTTTTACACAAAACAGATTCCTTAAATATCTCCATTTTAGAGACTTTTTTTAAAGTTCTGTCTATGGTCTACAAGGTAAAAACACAGAAAAGCATCTCAGTTGTCTAAAATCTAATAGAGGTGCATTTGATTATTTCTTATCTTCCTGCTACATAAAGGTACCAGGAGGGCCGAAAGGAGGCTCTTGAGGAGGAGTCCGATCAGTCTGACGTGGTGACAATCGCGAGGAAAACAACGAGGGACATGATGAACTCTATCAAAGACAAAGGAGAAGATGAAGTACTGGACTGGGAGCTGGACGAACTGTTGGCCTGGACAAGCAGCCTCAACTTCGAGGAGTGAGCTCTTCAAGCATTTCTTTTCAATGTGCATTTTTACATTGTCCCTAAAACTAAGGATGCTTCCACACCATGGACCAACGGACTTGGTTCGACTGGACAGATGGGAAAACTTCCTATCTTCATTCCTTTCTTTTCACACTCATCAGCCCCTCCAGCATTTTGTGGTTGTCTTCATGATTAGCATGAATTTCATGATTAACATAACTTAGCACCACTGATTTTTGCCTCAACTACATGTGCTCAATGTAGTTGAAGCTAATTTATAAAAGTTTTCAGATCACACGTTTGTTTGTAAATCAAAGGTCACATGCTCCCTTTTGCTTATTTCTCTCTTTGGTTCTCTAATTTCAATTCTCACCTGATGAAATGATACTGATTATCCTATCTATCTCTGGTTTGGAAGCTCCCTTATGTTAAGTTTTGCTGTGATATTTTTGCTTTTGCAGGTACATGGAAGAGTGGCAAGAACTGGCCTGCAGTCACACGTCCGAGGTTAAAAAAGGTTAACAAATCTCTTTTTACGTTTACCTTTTCATCCCACTACTTTTGTTATCAGAATGTGTTTTTTTTCTAGTCTTCATGGATCAAATATCCTTTCAAGAAAATCATTTGCGATATTTTACCTCAATGTTGTCTTTTTCTCCCCCGAACAGATCGTACAATAGCAGCGCCATTGATGGGTCTGGCTCACTTGGGATCTCAAGTAACTTAGGACAAGCAGAATAAAATTAAGAATGGTAACTGGAATATGTCTCCAAAACTTTACTGGGTATTTACTACATTACATTGCTGCCATTTTTGTGATGAAGTTGTTTTTAATTCACCACTCTCTGTGAGCTAATGCTGTAAATAAGATTATTTACTCATCCAATTTGAACAATATGCAGAATTTGAATACAGAAGAGATAAGAAAAAGTTAAAAACTCACCTACTCTCTTCTGTTTCTTTGGATAGATTGTTCCACAAACAGAAATACAACGTTCTGTTTGTTTAGTTCTGACTTTTGGTTTTTAAAAAAAATCTCTGATCCTCTCAAATTATAAATGGTTTCACTTTTAAGAAATCTTTTATGCAAATGGATTGTTAATATACTGGTACATATTGTAAACTTATTTTACAGAATATAATAGCCAACCAAGAAGTAAAATTTCATTAATTTTAACTTGGAGAACAATGGTTTTGTTGGATCTCTGTAGTGTTTTCTGCTGTAATTTGGAAAATAAAATCAATTTGTATTTGCCTTACAGACATTATATCTGTTATTTTCTCACCTTTCATGTTTTGGATAATATCCACCAATGGAAATTATGAGAAGTTCTTAAATGTTGAAAATATTTTGTAATATAGTCGTATGAACAAAAACAATAAAGAAGTTCAAACAAAGAACAAAAGAGGGGGCACCCGGATTTGAACCGGGGACCTCTTGATCTGCAGTCAAATGCTCTACCACTGAGCTATACCCCCGTTGTATCAGCCCGTGTAGTCTGTCAGTATTAGCCATATGTCAGTTGTGTGTAAAAAGTGGTGATGTAGTATAAAGTAAATATATTTCAATAAAGACGGAATTTCATTCAGACAGACTGTGATGGCAGCACTACAAAACCTCGTGAAAATATTTCATGCATTACGGAGCATTTTGTAGAGGAGGAGTTTCGACCGGATGTTTCGTCTATACCACTCGACGCAAGCGGATATACGAGCATCTGAAAAGGAAAGCGTAAGGAAAGAAGTCACAATGGTATTGTAGCATGTTTATACCACTTTTTAAATTTTCTGCAGGCGACAGATTCAAGACCATTGCGTTATTTTATTCACATTTATATAACGTATTGTCATGTCCTATGCAGCGTTTCGTCTGGTCATGTTGTGGAACTGACTCATGAATTTGATTAGTCACTCGAGCTAATGCTAAATTAGCGCTAATGCTAACAACGATGTATTCCTGGACTTTCTCGTATAAAGTCATCTCTGAATGTTTGCATGCATTTTGTGTTGGTTTATTGTGAGCAGATATGAAGGTTGGATGTGGGTGTTTTTTTTATTTGTGTGTCACAGAACAGCCGCGGACTCCGTTCTCAGCTTAAAGACAGCGTACCTGTGGCAGGACTGTGTCCACAGGGAGCTTATGGGGTGCAGGACTCTCTGCGGAGCGGGTAGGAAACTATGGGATGTATGTTTACATGATTGAAATTATGATTTCAATTAATAATGTACTAATGGTTATGGCTTTTTTTTTTGTTTTTGCCTTTCTCTGCAAAAGCTTCATGAGTGTAAAGAATGAGCTTCTTCCAAGCCACCCACTGGAGCTGTCAGAAAAGAATGTAAGTTATTTAGTTTGTGTCCTTTAAATTTCATCCTCCTCTTCATTGGTGGCTCAACAAATGCCTGTACATATGAGGCAAATCTGTTTTTGAATGGGAAATACATTTAAAGTGATACACACACAAACAACCTAGAAACCTTTTTTTTACAACACTCTCTTCAGTTCGAGACATTTTGAATGTGTTATTATGTTCCTGTCCCAATTTTTAAATTAATTTTGCTTAGAAATTTGAGTTTGAGAAGTGTGAATCGGGAATAACTAATAAAATGAAAAAGCTGCAGGTTTCTGACCAATCCCGAGCCATAACTCAGTTTGTTTTTTCATATTTTAACTATTTTATCTTAATACCACAAAATACAACTGCTATGCCACCATTAGCACTTTGACTATAGTCTGAGAACCACCAACATTCAAATTCTAAATATTTCACTCATTCCAAATGAAAAATAAACGTCGTCCTAACTCATTTCCTCCCAGCATCCTCAAAGAGTCATTGTTGATGGTCACACTGTGGGCAGGAAGTATATCCCGTAGCAGTCAGTCTTGCAGTGATTCTCAAGAGGCCTCTGACTGAAGACTGTTGCTGTGTAACAGTTTCATGACTGTCGTGACATTTTAGCGGCTCTGTTACTTTCAAAGATGATATTCCGCTTTGTCCTGGATGACCAGCAGTTGTTAGCAAATGCTGCTAATCCACCTCATTTGCTTTTGCCGCTCCTCTTTAAAACCTCCATCTGGCTATATGTGCCTGCAGGCTGCTTACCTCTGTGTCTCTCTGTGCTTTTCAGTTCCAGCTTAACCAGGACAAGATGAATTTCTCTACGCTCAGAAACATCCAGGGTCTTCACGCTCCGCTCAAATTGCAGATGGAGTACAGAGCAGCCAGACAGGTCAGGGCAGTCAGTCACCCCATTGATGGCCCCTTCCCTATAACCTCCCTGTTTTTAAGTCTCCTCTCTCAGTACTGATGAAAGGTGCTTCTGTGTTCCAGATCCAGCGTCTGCCCTTCTTACCCAGCTCCAACCTGGCTCTGGACACCCTGCGAGGAAGCGATGAGTGCATCGGCTTCGAGGACATCCTCTGCGGTTAGTGTTTCTTTCCTCTGTGAAGATTTTACTTCAAAAGAGATTGATCATGCTCAAGCTGAGATAATCTTAAATAGATTAAACAATAAAATGCTAGTTGTTTAGAGGTTCAGAGTTGGTTGTGCCGATTGAACGCTGATCAGTGTCAACATAAAACCTGACCGTCTGTCTCTGTCTGCAGATCCAGGCCAGAGTGAAGTGATGGGTGAGCCTCACATGATGGTCGAATACAAACTGGGATTGCTGTGAAAGCTGCTGGACGTAGAAAACACACAACATGTTTAGGTTATTTTCTCCGAAATATATTTGATTGTCCATTCCAGCTGAGCTGCTGCAGAGTTGTTTTCAGACACATGTTGGGCAGGAGGTGGGCCAGATGCAAATTAAACAGAGTTATCGCAGTCACTCGAACCGCTTTTCATGGCTCCTTTTTTTGTTGTGTTTGAATCTGGTTAATATTTCTAATAAATGACATTCTTCTTCATGGTGTGGTTTCATTTCTCCAACTATAAAACTCCCAAAGCAGAACTTTGGCTCCTGCTACGTATCTATAGTTCTATGTGGTCATTAAAATTAAACTACCATAATCAGGTAAACTATTGGCTCTACATAACTTTATCATCCAGTCATAAACATTGAAGCGTGTTAACTTTGCACAGCTATAAGTAGCAATATTGTGTTTTATATAATATCTAATTACTGCATAATTAAGAGGAAGCATAAGGATACAGACTTATTTTAAATCTAGTCCAAGCTTTTGCCTTCAGAAGTCATCTAATTAGTAAATGTAAATTTAAGAAAGCCCCAAGGAGTTTGTTTCAAGAAGACAACAGACATCAGGTGCTGATTAAACCAAAATAAAACTTTATGATCTACATGCAATGTGATGGGAGAAGGAGAAAAAGACGTTTTAAGTTGATGAAGTGTATTACAAGAAACAGCAAAAAAAGACTTGGAGTTAATGTAACGTGGATGTGTGCCTCAATCGAAATGACTAATTTCATTGTAAAGCGTCTGTGGTTCTGGAAAAGAGCTATGCTAGTTTGGTTTCATTTCATCAACTTTTTTTAATAAAATGAATCATTAAGACAAAAGGCTAGTCTATGCCGGCAGTGAGGGAGGGGAGAGAAGAAACGTAGAGGTTCTGTTACTCACTGTAGCAATCAATTGAAACCTCACCGCCTTCGGACCAACCGGGTAAACCAGTTTCACTGACATGTATATATAGCAACAAGGTTACCGACTATCTTTCAAATGGTCTTGTTTTAATTTTCAGACGATTTTTGCATGGTTTTTAACGTACTTTAAAGTTATAGCTTAATAACGTACTTTAGAGGGAGACTTGAAATTTCCAGTGGTTAAAACAAAACAATTTTTACGGTCACAAATCTCTTCTCAGAACGCTTTGCATGCTGGGAATAATACTGATGCACGCCGGTTGTTTGTCGGAAGAAACTATACGTAAGCTAGTCCGCCATGTTGTCAGTGGCAGGCTCATTCCGAAAAATGTTGGAAATGTTTTTAATTTTTTTTTTCTGGCATAAAAGAAGCACCTTACGTTTTGGTTCAACGAATCGTTTTCACATACAATAACGTGCATTCTAGAACTACGGAAAAGGATTAGGACCACCGAAAAAAGTTCAAAATTCTGACAGAAAGAATTACTTCTAGTTTCTTTTTTACGGTGGACCTAAACTTCTTCCGTATAGACTAATGATATTGTCAGTAAATATTTATTCTTTTAGGTTTACAAAATATTTCTTCTTAATAGATATTAATACAACAATAAGAATTTAGTTTGAGTTTATCAAACTGTTCTCTCCAATTAGGTATTTTCGGAAGATCAGCTTGTTTCAGACCAAAGCCTCTTCAACTGGTTAACAACGTCTTCTTAAATCAGCATTTAAATACAAAAATGTAAACAATTAATTGATTTATCACAGTTTCGACTTGGAAAACCTTTTGTCTTAAATTTTTTTAGAAATTCATTATCTGATGGCGCGAGAGGGACCGTTTACTCTCCAGCCACAAGATGGCAGTATAAATCCACATTAGGCTATTTTATTTGAACCTCTCAGCTCATTTATAACCCGGCTTCTGATCTAGTAAAATGGCAGTAAATGGGTCCAGTGCTTATAAAGATTTAGAGCCAAAGCAGGTTCTTGACATGTGCAGTATAATAGTGGCCCTGTTTGTTCTCATACATAAAGTTGCCAGAAGCTGCTAAAGAAATGTTTTAGTACCAGGAGAAATCCAGACACAAGTAAATGTGATGAAGTGTTTGAATCTATGCAAGACGAGGTCAGAAGATTGCATTTGTTAGACAGTACAAGATGAAGGAAATTGTTTTCACGTGATAAAATAGAACATTTAAAATCAAAAGTCTGAATGTGAGGTTAATACACCCCAGACAGTTTGTACTTTTCTATTGTGGGCACATTTCAGATTTTACTGAGAAAAGTCCCATTTTCTTAATAAAGATCATGTTGTTTGCACTAGAATCAAAAGGATTCTATATTCAATAATGCTGTCCTCACATTTCTGCTTTTTTTAAGCCATTTTGTAAAAGGTTGCATTTAAGACCCACCTTACAATCATTGTTTATAAAGTGACTGGTGGTACTTATGGTGATGTCCAATCATTTTCAATGTAAAACTCTACCAGTCTTACAGATCTAAAGACTGAAATTGTTTCCCACCCTGGATGCTTTTGTAATCAGCCATTTTATTTCAATAAGAGGAGCGATCAGTTGAACTAAAATAGCATAAAACTTTTTTTAAGAGAGAAATTCAACAGAGTGAGGCAAACAAAATGAACCAAACAACAAAAACAAAGAGGTTGAAAACAGTGTACTGCTGCAAGCGTCAACGTATCAAAATAGAAAACTAGAAGTAATGATTATGCAATTGAAAACATTATGTAGAACAAGTAAAATAAACAAATGGGCAGCGAAAGCAGGCTGTGCTGATGATATAATCCAGACTAGAGAGAAGCTTCTGCCTGAACTCCTGCAGCTTCATTGTCAAACTGTCCTCCCACATACCTCCAAATATAGGCTTTGTCAGTGTTTAAAAGTGCACACGTGGCAAGACCTCGATGTAGGTCAGTATCTTGTACACTAGGAATCTGGAGGTAAAGTAAGTTTCCTGCTCACTCAGAGTCCTGACATGATGCACATTGCTGCACCACTTTCAGTCTTGTCTTCCTCTTTGTGAAAACACTTAACTTATAGATATGAGAGAAAAAAAATGTTTTCATATATTTATTTGTTTAAATGTGTAAATATATCATTTTCGCTCGGTTATATTTTAATGTGTAGTTTATGTCTCTCTACACCAATGCACTAAAGTTGCACACTACACATCCTTTTCGGTAGGTGGCGATATGCAACGTCAGGGCTGTGAGGAGAAGAAGAAGAATCTTCTTTTTTTTGTTGTTTTATTTGTCCAAGCATATGTTTCAATGGCTAGAATATAATATATATTTGGAGCTACTGATCTGAAGAAAGTAAGGTGCCGATGTTCATTAGACAATAACTGCTCTGCTCCTATTAATCACACATCCCCAATAATTGATCTGTTTTGTCGCATTACAACAAGCAACAAAATGGGAGTGGGAAGATGTTAAACAAAAGCTATAAATGGAAGAAGTTGCAATGTTTCCTCAAATTATGGTCTAAAAACGAAAGCAATTCAATCTCAAATAAAATATGGCGGGTTTACTCAAGACTTGGGTTTACAATTATAGATAATTAGTCGGGTCAGATGGGGCTGCGACACAATGTCTTCATGCTCCGGCCTTATAGGGCGCTGGTGTTCTCTCTCTGCCCTGGTCTGGCACAGTTTCAATTGTTTCTAGTAACGCTCATGAGCGCATCTACGCAGAGGAACTGAGTGGTCAGCGATGGTTGTAAAAGGGCCTGACCTCACAGCCGTGGATGATGTGATGTCATGGAGCCAGGAGACACCTATGAGGTCTCAGGTTGCAGCACTTTTCAGATCCAGCACGTAGGTGATTAACAGATCTGCGCTGGCATCATCCAGGAGAAGCTCTCTTGATGAGATCACTCTGAGCGTACCTCTCCGAGGGCAAAATGGATCTATACGGTGTGTACTAACAGTAACACGATAGCACAGTGAGAGCAGTTACTGTCAAATATATGGATTACTAGAAGAAACTTTAAACATTACGTGAGTCGGATTATATTTGATGAATTCCCTCTCAGATCAGATCAGAAGGTCTTAATTCGATTACTCATGAGGGGAAAAGACTGTAAAGACAATGGTGTGGGGTTGAGTTGCATCAAGTCTGGTGCACAGTGCCGACAAGGAGAAAAGTTGTAGGAAGAAACCAAATATGTTCTAGAAGGAGCTGTCACTAGGACCAGATTAGGCAGTGAAGGCCAGACAAGCAGGTTGTGAGGATGAAGTTATACAGAAGCCACATTTCCACTGGGCAATCAATAAAATCACTCTCCTTATTGTCCATGAGTCTCTAAACTCTCCAGAGAGCTGTTCAGACACTCAGCAATGTAATTCATTCCAAGATAAAGAAACTCTGACGAGATTGCTTCTACTATCTGCATGCTGAAAAACAACTCCGTTCCCGGAAAAGCCCCGGGTCGGATTCGAAGCCAATGATTGATGGAGAGCAATGGAGAGGTGAAGGATGCTGCTCTGCAAAGGAGAGAAGAGAAGCCCACAGTGAACCTGAATGTTCAGGTCTTTCCCAAGAAGCAAAACAAGTCACAGGACACCAGTTCAACAGTTTGCCTCTTTATCGTGATGACATCCATCCCAGCTGCTGCACATGGAGTGTCATCAACTTCCTGTCTTTGGTATTTTGAGTTCTCCATACCACAGACAAATTATCTCGACTTGAACAAGTGGAAGCCATGGCTACATTGGCAAAAGCAACTAGGGAAAACAATTGTAGTCACTCTGTTCAATACTCCTGTTCCTCCGTTTTTTTTTTCTTTTAATTTTGGCTCTAGTGGCCTTTATTTGAAAGTGCTCTGACAGGAAAGTAAGTAAAAAGAGAGTGAAGACACACAACAAGGGTCACCAGCTTGAGAATCAATCCTGCGACTGCCATGTTGAGGATAGGGTCTCCTCATGTGGTTTATGCTTAACCCCAGCGCCACCACAGCGCCCTTTCCTGTCCCTCACTTCTGACGTCCGTCATAGCGTCTCGATGTGATTAGGTGGTAAAATAGCTGAAAAACTACTTGGAAATAATAGTATAACATTCCATTATTCCACTGAAAACACAGTACACGCTCTTGCAGAAGCGCAGCACCTCGGATGCAGGTACAACATGTGACCAGGCCCTGTGAAACAATGTGTTTTAACGGGTGCGGAACCTGCCAAAAAGACTCGCCACCATTTGACTTCAGGTTGCCAAAATAATTGATTTTCTGTGTGCTCTGCGAACGCTGTATAGCACAAACAGCTAAAAGCAGATTTTCTAAATTCAGCAGAGAGTTGAGGACTGTAAATAAAGCCAGTCTCTGGATCAAGTCGGATATGCCCCAGAGCAGTGGTTGAGTATTGCTGCTTAATGCGGTGGCAACGTTCTAATGTGGACTTTATATATTGACAAACAGAGCTGAATGTTTGTTCCGTCCCATGGCCAGACAGAACCATTTATTTTTAATGAGAGAGTCGTTCAGGTGGGGTTTTTTGAGGCGTCTACACAGCCGTCAGAGCCTTGAATAAAGTATTTTATTACAGCAAAACCTCAAAGAGTTAAAGGCAGGAATTAGATGCAGGGATCCCCCATGTGTTCCCATAATTCCTCTCCTGTGTTTGCTGATTTGGCTCAGTTATGACTGGCTGACATGGTTTCAGTCACTGAAACTGATCCTGTGCCCCCGTGGTGAGTCTACGCCTTTTTCTGCTTCTCATACATCATCAGTTTATCAGCTTAAGCAATGCGGCATGTGACAGCTGGTTTTTACTTCTGCCTTCAGGTCACTCGGCGAATCCCTCTAAAACTCTCCGTTTGTCTTCAGCTGTCCTGTGTTAAGGAACCTGAAGGATCACAACACGTTCAGTTCTTATCTAAGTATATCAAGCTATGCTTGAACCTTTGCTGATTAAAGAAGATCAAATACAATTTCATAGAAAACCTGAGTGAACGATAGTGAAGTGGAAACAAAGGCAACAATCAATGCCCTTGGCCCTTGGTGTCAAATTTAAAGTTTGATACTTTTGAAAACAAGAACATGGCTTTGGAAAATCATAGCAGAGTTGAATGACTTTGAAGAATGACATAAAAACATATAATTTATCTGTATTTGCTGAGCAAAACTTTTTGAAAATCTTTAAAAGAAAGTTTTGATAGGCAGAGGACTTAACAGTCTTCTCCACCAGGCATCTCTATTTTTGTTACTTCTGGTTGAAGTCTGTTAAATAAGTATTTGTATGTACTCAGATCAGATGTAGCTCTTGGAGGTGACACTTTTCTTTGCGCTGATGCTATTCGGCTTGGGCGCATTTCAAACAGTATCCAAAAAAACAAATCCTTTCGTATTTGTGTTTGGTCATTGTTTCATTTTGCACTCGATTAGACTGTTGAGCCACACCTGTGAAAAACAGCGGTCCTCGCCAACCCCCTTTACTTTTACGAACCATTTTCCCTCCTCATAATCCTCCATCAAACCCAAGCAAAGCTGCCGTCTCTGATGACAGGATGATATTTGGAGCGATCAAGTAGTGATTGTGTGCTGACTCACCCCACCAGGAGCTCAGAAAGAGGCCAGTGAGTCACTGGCAGAAAAGGTCATCTCAAACGAAGATTTAGCTACAACAAGGCATTCAGCAAAACAGAAGAGGAGAGAAGAGAGGAGAGGAAAGACCTTTAATCTACATTCTCCTGTTTATTTAAAGAAAAATTTTCTTTTGATGTTTTTTTTCCCGATTTAATGTACATCTTAAAGAGAGACATGCTTAGGATGATACATGTTGTACGACAAACTGCAGCTCTACCATAATTAGCATTGATTCGATTAGGAGGCAATAAGCAAACGCTTCTCTTCATGGAATAACGCTGGTTGGAGCGTGCCAAAACAACTTAATGACTCAAATTAAATTTACATTTTATTAAAGAATCGACTCTTCAACAGAAGTTTGCTGTTAAAGTCCCACTTTAAAGCAGAATAAACAACAACAAAAATAGCCACTTTGTTTTGTTTTGGTTTTTTTCTCCCTCTATTTAATTTGTTGGTTCAAAACATCTCTTGTGGGTCTGCTGGTTTCATGACGCCGTTACTTCATTACGGTGGATTTCTAAGACCTAAACCACGACGCTAAGTGTTGAAATGCCCCTGTTTTTCAATTCCCCGGAGGCGCCAGAATCCACTTCTCTGCCATACAATCTATTATGTTTATCTGCAGCCGCACATCTCATTGGTTTTTACCATCCGTTTGTCCTCCGGATGTGCACACACCTGACTTCTTAACATGATTAAACGGCGTTCAAAGAGGTTGGAACAGCAATCTTTTCTTACTTCTGTGATACGCTTCTGGTTATTGTTTTCATTTGTCGTTGGCCTGCAGCAGCCAAACGCGGCCGTGCAAAGGGAGTAAAGGACAGTGTGACAAGATAACGTGAACTTGACTGATTTATTCGCGCCATGCTGCCGTGACAGACATCAGGTGTTTGTAATACGGAGAGAAGCTCAGAAATAGATTGCGATGACATTTCGTGTATTCCTATGGGACGGGGATAAAAAAATCATACACTTATTGAAAGCAGGCAGCACTTGCAATTGAAGGTCATTTCAACACAAGCATAGAATCGATGACAGAAAAAACAAACTGTCATTGTGATGTAAGTTCAAAATGCGATGCAAATGAATGCATCCAGCCAGCCGTACTTTGTGGCTCCAAATTGATCAAAAGTATGGAAGAAAAACACAAAATAGGTGTAGAAAAGCCTCAATCATCATCATAAATTAGTGTGAAAGACCGAAACAATGAAACGTAGTTGATCTCCAAGTGTGGCAACAAAAGTCAAGCAGGGTAGCAACTAGGGCTGTAGTGATACAATAATTTCACGATACGATACGCGATATTCTGCCCGCAATATTCAGCAAACGATACAACTCGATACACTTTTGCGATTTTCTGAAATATTTTAAAGGGACAGAGTGATTTTGGTGACATTTTGTGACTGTTATAGAGTTGGATTGAATTAATTTAACTGAAAACTGATTAAAAGCACCAACTACACAAAACCTGGCTCTGGTTGGACACAGACTTAAAGTCGACGGCTGGACAAAATGAATCAAAGAAGTGGTGAAAAAAAATGTTTCTTTTAATTGAAACAGTCCAAACTGTAGCTGACATGCATTAGAAAAGTAAATAAAATGCACCAAGTACCTGCTCTGAATAGTTTGATGCCTTTTAAACCTTAACACCTGAAGGAATCACTCTAAGCCTGATGACCTGGTGCGAAGCAAGCAATAAGTGAGCAAGGTGACAGTTGGATGTTACGATAATTGCAGATGAATATCGATTTTTCTAGGAAAGAAAATATAGATATATATCGCGATAGCGATATTATTATACAGCCCTAGTAGCAACAGCAAAACATGGAAAACAACAGATTGTGGCCGATGCCACACAAGCACCAGCTAAAATCAGAGCATAGCAGACGGATCTGATGTGGGACTGAATGAATCAGGAGGTGTATATGCTATGCTGACCGCTGAACAAAGAACAGCCGGGACTGATTACAGTTGAAGAGTCGAAACAGTTGTGTTGCAGAAAGCTCGAGGCGACGGAGGGAGGCCGAACAAACACAAACAGGAAATCATAACTAAATAGAACCAGACTAAGCACAAAAATAAACAGAAACATAAATCACAAGAATATACATAATAAAAAGGAGGGAAACCGCCAAAACTCACAAAAATAGGGGGGAAAATTGAAGCTCTGCAAGCAAAAGAGGCTTTAGAAAGGAGGGACAAAAAAGAAACCCACAAAACAAAGTTCATGTGGACGACCAAGAGGACAAAGCAAAGATGCTCAGTAATATGGCTTAAATGTCACCGAAGACAAAAAGGAGATTCAAAAAGGGAACCTGGAGGCAGATTGATCCAACAAAGAAGCTTTGTTGGTCGTGCAGCAGCCGACTTATTTAGCTCACTGAAAGAGGTTGATTTAAGTTTGGACATGCGTCTCATTGTCAGGGTCAGAGAAAGAGTGATCTGCATCGTCTCCTTTAGAAATTTTCCAGTTTTAAGAGTGAAAAAATTCAAGCTGTCATATTTCTCCTTGCAAACATTTATGCAAGATGAAATTATGCAGGATTATCATTGACTAAGACAAAATCTAGAGATTGGAAACACTGGGTTTACCACGGGAACAACTATATGTGGGTTTCCATTTAAAATGTGCGCAAAACTTTACTGTTATCTGGCTAATGACAAAAAGCATTTCATAATTGCGGTCTGTACATTAAATAAGAAATACAATAAAATCCCACGTTAATAAGTTTGTTCATGCGATAAGTTATTAAAAAATATCACCATCCTCCTAACAGTTCCTCTTGTCTTCTTACTCTATTCTGATACTAGTAAGATCCGGTTGCTGATCACATGACTTGTACAATGCAACAAAGAAAATGTTTCCATTGCAGTTTTGTGAAAAACTACCTCATCCTAGCAGAAATACTTTTTAGCAAAAATGTTAGTATTTTCTAAATTGCCATTTTTTTCCCAGTAAGGAAATCTGGTTTTGTAATTCAAATTTGTGCAATTTAATGGAAACCCGACTAATATCAGCTTAGCTGAGCCTTCCGTTTACATTTGATGTGAGAACAGCTGCAGTCTTTTAGAGCATGGATACAAAGCAAGAATATTTACAATATAGAAACTACACTAAAAGAGACTTACAGTTGGCAATGCTAACAGCAATCAGCGCTAGCTGTCAAAAACCTCCATTGCTTTTAGCTTCTTACATGTACACACAGTGTAAAGTCACCTCTGCTCATTGAAAATGAGTCACCATTTATCGCAGAACGGCTTATTAGTTACCAAATAACATTTCCTTAAAAACAGAACTACAGTTACGTCTGAAGAGGGGGTGAAAACAAGCTGTCATGACGTTAATGAAAATACTACGTATAAAAATTACCCAACATTATATTTTTCTATCCTTAATTTCTCATTGTAATAAGTTCTTTTGTGTTATTTCAATAACTCAGTGCGATTCCACATATAACCGCTAGGAGGCGCCTGTCGGGTTGGTGGCATAGAGGTTGGGCACACAATAAGTATCTAACCTTGTTCTAACCTTGTTAGATACGTATTAAAGCTCAACTGTGTTTCGCATCTTTTCTATTTCTCATTCTCAGGTCAGTAAAAAACTATTTTCATGCACATATATTTGTTACCTTTAAGGGTTGAAGAGGTTATGGAATCTAGAGTCAACTAGTGAGTCACGTTGTGCAGGTTGTGATTAGTTTTGTGTAGAAAATGGGACATATTTCTGGAGACAAATTAATGCTAATGCTAGCGGACTTTGTATATTTGTATTGAGCTAGCTGAGAAACAGCTGAAGGACTACTGAATTCACTATGAACTTATTGTCTTTGTACTTTTTGGAACTGTTCTCACACAAAAGGTATTGTTTTGGTGTCTATAAATGGACGTTTCTTTATGGGTTGTTGCAAAAACCAGAGAAACCATATTATAATGACATTTGGTGAGTAAGTAATGGCTACTTCTCTATGAAGCTTAGTAAAGAGACACAGCATTAAAGGAGCATTACCTCTTTTTCAGTTTTGTAGTTAGTTTTTAATGTAAGACATAAAATATTGTTCTATTAAAACAATTGATACAGTTAAAAACCGAAATGTTTAAAAATTATTTCATTTGTACAGAATAAAAGTTGTAAAAGCTGTTAAAATAGTTAAAAGCACATTGATTAATCTTGATAATTAAAAATAGAAAAAGTTTGAGAAAAAGAGACAAGGTATTTGAGTGTAAGTACTAACTTAAACAACTAATATGGTTTAGAAAATTGTAAAGCCATCTGTGAATAGATTTTGTCATTTGATAAAATTCATAATGTTAAATAGAGCAGGGTAAAGAATTCTTGTTCGGCTTAAAATGATATCATAGCCATTGGTGATCTACTCAATCTAAGGGCTAGCAATTGCAGTTACTCATTGATATCTGAAGTATTTGATACCTGAGGTATTGTATATGGAATATGTTCATTAATGAAGAAGAAGAAGAAATCTTCCAGTTAGATTCTAATGTTTGTCACAACGTCACACGTTGAGAGTACAAAACTACCACATTACTCTCTGCCCATCCAAGGTTGAAAGGTAATGCTAACATTTAGTAACTGAGTGGCTGAATGTGGATATAAACATCAAAGAATCATTATAAGACTTATTTGCAAGTAATACTCTTGCAGTATAAAATGAACTCAGGATGTGTGGAATCCTGCAGCAGGATTGCACATGGCATTCTGCATAATCATGTGTGGTTTATCTAAGTTTATGTAACACCAGGATCAGGAGCAGCACTCAGCATTTAAGTAATATCACCTTATGGACTGGGAAATACTGTTGGCAGCAGATTTAAAATCAGATATCAGAATCAGATATCAGAACCCAGTACAACTAGATTAAGATGACTCCTGAATTAGTTTCGACTGATTTATATACAAGTGAACATTTTTTGTGTCTAAATGGTTCCTTACCAACATCCAAAGGCAAAGGTTTTCATGGACATTAATCCCTGTCTGACTAAAAAGCTATTTTTCAGCTACGCATATTCTTTTTTTTCCCTCTAGAACTTTTTCTAATTCCCTGCAAAGCTGCTGTTCATGTTTTTTGGGTTTTTTTCTGAGGAGAAGGTCTTAAATCTCATCAAGTTTATGGGGAGGAGATTATAAGTAACACTTGGGGGTCGACAGCTGATCCATTAACTGCCTGGGGCAAAGATGCCAACGTATCTCCAATCTGTGTTATAAGGACAAACATGGCTAAGTGTCTGACCTGATTTCACTTCAGCATCTGAGCAAAGCAGTGAAACTTAACTTTGTCCTGAAACAACCTCCAGTTTTTGTGTAGAATTATTATTTTTTACTTAGAATTAAGACAGCAGAAGGAAATGAATGCTCATGTTGTCATACTGGGTTGGATTTATTTTCACTTTTGCACTCTTAGCAATTTTTGTTATTATTTTAACAGTGAAAAGAAAACTTCCAAGAATGAGGTGAGCATAGCTCAACATGATACTTTAATAAAAATACAGCAGGGTAGATATCAGAGGAGTGTGAGCAGCAGGTAGAGAGTAAAATCAAAAAAATGTTAAATATAAACAGCTAGCATGGCCACTGATTGCCATGCTAGCTGGCTAGCAAGCTAACATTAGCTAGCAGAGAGCAAGAGGAAGAATGTATTTCTTCAGTGAGACCACAAGGAGAAGGTAGAGGAACTAATTTTTTAACAGATTGCCTCATATTATACCATGCTGACATAGTGACAGTTTTAATCAATAAATAAAAAGTATGTCACTTTCTATAAAAGTTACTCCAGCTTTGATATCACCAAACTCAAAGTAATGTTACAGACCAACAAAATGTATTTTATAACATGTTTTTTTTAATTATTTTTTTTTCAAACATTTTAATAACAATGATTGTGCCATTAATATTTATTCAACCAATTTGATTAATACTGAGATTAAAAAGTTAGTTTTTACTTTGCTAGTGTAAGAATCTGAGTTGAAATGGATGCCTCGCGTTTCAGATCTTTACTTTATTTTTTATTTCTATTCCAATTAATAATTATGTGCAACTTTTTGGTCTGCTACATAAAAGAATACTGAAATGCATCGGGATTTGTGGATTGGAATATAACAAAATAAGGAAAAAATAGAAAGCGTGTAAATACTTTTTGCATGGCAGCCTCCTGCTTGCTTTAAGATGCACATTTATGAAAACACTAATTTAAGCATATTTAGTCAAGTCACAAAAACACTCTTAAGGTGCCATGTTAAATGAGAAGATGACAAATTTCCCATCTTCTCAAACAGACCACCCAGCAGCTCCTCTATTTCCATTTCTAAGCACCTTTGCAGAAAGAGAAACCCATCAAAAAAAGGTGAAAAGGGAAAATTCACGTTCCCAAAATAGGGCTTTTGGAGCTGCCACTCGGAGGAGATGACAGACATCTGTTTGCAACCCGGAGACAAGAGACGTGTCTTGTAATTGAATTCATGTCAGACGTGCTCACTGTGCTGGCTGTCAACGCGTCAAGACGTCGTCTCCGTCACGTCTTCCAAAACTTTCATTATGTCTATGAATGTGCCCACACAGACTTACCCACATAGGCGAAGGCACATTCATCTGCACACGCACGAATTTCAAATCCAAGCTATTTTCTGCTGTTCATGGCTACAGTTCCAGCCCTAAACGCCCGTCTTCTGCTGCGGTGGTCCTTACTCGGGGATGAGTTTGACGTCTGCTGGCGAAAGTGTCATCCAACTTCCTGGTGATTCACTGCGGGACCACAGATGGAAGAATCCCTGCTCGGCGCTGCCATTTTCGAAGCTCCAATAACATCACGGCCTTTAAGTTGGTTTTCACCTTATAAGGTAGGAGAATAACACATTTATTTTGTTTGGCGGGGAAATGTGTGGACGAGCCAGGATTAGACAGCTGGATTAAAAAGAAGAGCCCAATAAATGGGGCACATCGAAAGAAAACCAGGAAGGCAGCGCAACACCTTATTGCAAAAGTGACAACTGTAAGCGTATACAGACATTTTATTGGTTAGACTTTTGTGTATATTTTTATACAGTACTCCTGTAACTGCTTTACACATGTAAAGGCCAATCAAAGTGCAGAAAATCACAGGAATTCATAAATTTCATTTTTTCCAACCTCCAAATCCCAATTCTAGACATTACATGTGGTCAAAGATTTAAAAAACCCAGTAAAGATCAAATCTGTGTTATTTAATTGGATTAATTTTTTAAACAAAACAAGTGGCACTAGTTCCTTCTGTTTACTTTCAGATAAATAAGTCTTGAAACACTTTTATCTGTTGCACCAGTTTAATTTGACACAGCTGTCTACCCTCCCTTATCTCTCTAATTGTTGGTAGTAAAGTGTGATGGGTGCTGCCATTTTGCAGGAAAGCCTCCCTTAAACTTAATTAATTTAATTAAGTTTTACTGCTCAACAAATTAAGTCGTTTTTTTTATACACAACCATAAACAAAATTGAACTCAAAGTATCCAAAAATGGCACATAGGAAGATAGGATGTAACCTCCCCAAAAAACAGTCATTATTTAACAAAAAAAATGTCTAATGCACAACTTTTGAACATTTCGTTTTAAAAATAACTTTCTGTAATATTTTATGTTTCTATATGCAAGAAATATTTCAGAAAAAAGTAACAAACTCCCTACAGCATTGATTTTAGACAGAATCGTAGTCTTGTGAAATAAATATGTGTCACATGAACAGTTTAGTACTGTTGTTGCAAGAACAGCCATATTGAAACACACTACAAGTTGTAACTGGGGGGCTGTCAGAGTTGCTCCCAGTTTTCCAGGGGGAAATTCAACTTCGGAGGGCGTTCCAATTGATTTGTCCGACTGTGGAGTCGGTATTTCCCAGTTTCAAGTTCAACTGAAACTGATTTTTGATTCCCAACCCTGGATCTTTGCCGTCTTTCTCTACCTCTGCCCATTTTCTATCCCAAATACTGCATATGAATGCTTGTAGTGCCTCAAAAACCTTTTTTTGTAAAAAAAAAAAAAAAAAAATGGCCTGGCTTCACCTCTGAGTTGTTAGCTCATACAATAATACTGTGAACAAACCATCTGTGCCGCACAGCACTTCAGGTGTCAGGTAAAAAAACAGGGAACTTCCTGAGCTGTATTTTTTTTTTCTTTTTTTGTCAGGACTTTTACAACGGCTCCAAATATGATTACACACTCGCGTTGTTACCGAGCTGAGGGCGGAAAGGCAGTAAAGAGAATAATGAGGGGGCCTGATGCAGCACTGCGGTCTTTCTGGCTGTGGACTGATGGGCCTGGGAACTCATTGCATTAGTGGAAGGGGGGGTGAAGGAGAAGTGCGCTGTGCACAGCCCTCACCCCACACCGACACACACTTTTATACACACACAGTGGAACGGTCTCCCGCAAACGCAAATGACCTGCCAGCGTCAATAGCGGCTCCTACACGTCACATTTATATGAAAGGTTAAAGAGAAACAAACGGCTGATGGCGGCTGGCACTGATGCCTGGCAGCGAGCGTCGCAGGACGGAGGCGACCGCAGTCGAATGGGGGTTGAAACGGTGTGTGCGCTTAAGATTTAAGAGCCACACCGTAGCAGAGGGCATGTCTGAGGCTTCCTTATAGATACGTTTTATCGGTTGGCCTAGTTTAATTTTGACAGAACTGGCTCGCTGTGGTTGAGAAGAACCACAGTGCTGCAGATCAGACTGAGTGTGGTCGCATTTCAGTTTCCTCTTTGCAAATATTCTCTCAAAAACAGGAAGGAACTAGACACAGCTGAGAGAAAATCAGTATATTTTATTCTTAGGAACTGTGTATATATTGGTCTGTGGTTAAAGTGAAGTGATGTCAAGTCTGTAAGCATTTATGACTCTTTCAAGTGATGTCAAGTCTGTAAGTATTTATGACTCAGTAAATTTGTCTCCAGTGAACAGCAGCCAGAAGCGCAGCATTTTGAAAGAGGAAGGTAGATGGCGGAGAAGGAAACTGCATTGGGTGCTTTGTTAAGCAAACAGATATGCAAAAGTTCACATCTGTCTGTTCATTGACTTGTCAACACTTTGTTAATTTGAGAATATTTTTGTTTGTGTAAGCTATGATTAATTGTTACAGCCACCAATAAAAACGTAATCTTGTTAAGGAGAGAGAGCCACATGGCTGACAGATGAAGAGGCAGCAAGGTGAAAGAGGGAGGATGACAGAGAGCCGCACCGGACATCACTTAGAACAAAAACACACAATGCTGCCTTTTTGTGCCTTAAGAATGGGTTATTTGCAGATGAAGCTAACTACACACCTGGAGAAAAGACCAGGATGTGCCTTTGTCTTTGACTGGCTCCATAGCAACCTTCCTGAATGCATAAGCCAGGAGGTCATAACGTTTCTGTTGTTTCCATAGAAGTTTGGATAATATTTCAAAACACTCAGCTGAGCTTGACTTGTTCCCAACATTACAGCACATTGCATTTACACAGATCCATTCAGTAAATATGAATATCATTAAATTAAAATACCATTTATCTCAAGATGGTTGTCATTTAAGTAAAACACATTGATTATAGATTAATTACGCACAGATAAATTCCTGAAAGCCTTAATTTCTTCAAACTATGATGATTTTCCACTTACGTGTTAAAATTAGACGATAAATTGTTTCAGAAGTTATTGCAATAAACAATAATATTGTTGCTTTGTGACCATTTTCAATTATTATAATGGTAATGCCAAAAATAATGCAAGAATATATTTTAAAAGATCAATAAACTTTAAATTCTGATGAACACTTAAACACTAGAAGACATTTTCAATAATCCAGAATAAAACAGAACAAACAAATTGAATTATGAAGTCTCTGGAAACAAATTATTTAAAAAAAAGGACTAGATGAGACCAAAGCACCAGACAGAAGACTTTTATTATTCAAAAACAATAAATCATGCCAATCGACATGATTGAGTTTGTTTTAATTTATCACGTAATTAATTGATTTATTGATTATTGTGACAGGCTTAATATTTGACACTCAGACAGACATTTAAAATTAGGATATAACACAAGCCCATTAAAAAAAAAAAAAAAAAAAAAATATATATATATATATATATATATATGTGTGTGTGTGTGTGTGTGTATATATATAATACAGAAAAAAAGTATGCTTCGTTACCTTTTTAGTGTTTATTTTCCTAAGGTGCTTTAATTTGACAAATGGGCCTCATCTGAACGCATGTTTTAATTTTTTGAATGTGACTGTAGTATGAACATGTTTCTCAGCTTCCTAGCTCTTATAAAAAAACTGCTTTTAAAAATAAACCTCATTTAAACCCGACTACAATGGCATATTAATTAAGTTTTCATTGCTTTTGTTCGTTTCTCCTTTTCCTCACGGTGAAAAATTTATGTAGTATATAATTAAGATACACTTTTTAAATTTTTAACGGGCATTGCCTTTTCATTATTAACTTCTTCTGCAAAATGAAACCCGCTTCCCCCTGTGACAGACAGACAGCCTGTTCAGGCTGTACCCACCAGCTCCCTTTCACCCCCTGCTGTGAGATTTGGTGCCTGTTATGTTTAGAAATGTATTTTTGATTTCAGGAAAAGCTTTTCTTCAAATACCTTTTCCAAGGATTTAAGATTCCTTCAGGTGTTCCTGGGAAAAAGAGAACACTTCTGGTTTTTAGTAGTAAGTTTTTCTGAAGGTCTTTTGAAGTTTGCTTGATCCTGTGAGTAGCTCTCTTTAGACTCCAAATGTATCACCCGCTGCGTGAGAATACTGACATCTTAGAAGTTGTTCCTGCTTTACAGTCATGACTTTCTTTCTTTGTTTGTTTTTTTTTACCGTTTTCAAAACTAAGCTGCTTTTACTGGCCAAAAACAACCTTCAAAACGTTCTAACCCAACAATAAAAGGCAGCTTCATATGAAACTACCATAGTTCCTTCACACTTTAAGACCTCATATTCAGTAATTACTATAATAATTGGAATAATAAGTCAATAAGTGGCATTCTGGAGAAGTGTAACAGCTAAGGATTTTCTTCTGAGGATTCAATCAATAATGTAGGAGGTAATCGCATCCTGCTCCAAGTATGTGGACTTGACAGCACTTTGTAGCTGGTACATACATATGCCTTCTGATAAGCTGATCCATAAAGGCTTGACTGAATGAGGTGCTACTGAGGTAAGGAACACAATATTATAATGCAAAGCTACAAGTCTAAAACTTTGCACAAACATTTGGGCCTGCGGTGAAAAGCGCTGCAAGTAAAAATGATTTGTTTCAAGTAAATGAAACCTTTCTGTGAATATGTATTACGTTTATAATCTGAGCTGCTTTATATAAAGTTTTGTTCCTGTTCAAGGAGGCAAAACATCAATTAATGAAGCAGAACAACTTAAGGCCAAACAATAATAAAAAAATAAATGTGATGCATTTAGCTCCTCAAATAGTCAACTTTATTTGATTAATTTAAAAAAGGTCACAGGTTTTCTCATATTCAGGAAATACAAATGAAGGATGAGACCTGAGGGTGGAAACACTGTTTAAAGTTGCAATAACTATTGTTTGAAAAAAAAAAAAAGTAAAAAAAAAAACCAACTTTAAACTGTACTTGTTTAAATTGTCACCATCTTGTGTCAGTACAGTAATGCAGCATTTCTCACACTAAATGTGAGAATTCATGTTCTCCTGTCTTTCCCATTTTGAAAAAGAGGCCACTGTATCATGTCACGTTTGTCAGTAAACAGAGAGTTGTGAATAATTAAAAGTTTCTCTGAGCAACTTTTACAAAATAAAAAATGCCAGTAAGTGTGAGGGCTTTGATTGTTATTTATTTATTCATAATGTGGAATTTTTCCCAACTATTAGGTTGTTTTTTGGGGTTTTTTTTGGTGTTGCTATAAAAATAATTAAAATCAAGAACTTTTCACACTGCTGTGTTAACAACCATGGATGGTCCTGCTTGTGAGGCAAACAATAAGATAGTGAACTATTCTTCTTATGCAACTAAACTCTCCCTCTGGTAGCATAAATCCAACATCTCATTTGTTTAGTGTTTAAATAATCTACTGAATTCATTAAAGGAGGATTACCAGCTATCGATGTAGCCATGATTTAAGCGCTAATAAAATCCTTTCTTGGACCTTGTTAGTGCTGAAGGAGAAGGATAGCTCACTTAAACCTGCTAAGAAGTTAAACTTTTCACCTCTTACAGAATGTATTTTGGTGCTTTGTGCAACACGGCTCACTCTGTTCTACCTTTATTAAGTCCTTTTGACTCAAAATGGCGTTATTGATGTTGTCGATGAGGCAATTACGTGTTACCAAAAAGGTCACGGCTACAGCAGATATGAATCAGGAAAGTCGTACACAGTGGGAGGTCCGTTCCTCACTCCCTCTGCACACGTCTTTTGTCAGCAGCTTCTCCATTGCAGCTAACGTGACAGAAGAAAATGGTCACAAATAACTTTGTTCCTTTAATAGATGCCGATGAGATCCAGTGTAGAAAGTGTCTTTCAAATGTGGATGAGCAACCATGAAGAATAAAACTGGTATTGACATCAGTTTGATCAAAAATCTTCTGTTTCTGAACCAGAAGGACGACTAAGACACTAAGAGAATGTTTTCATATATTATTTTAAATGAAGAAGTCCCAGATTGTATTTGTGGGCCTGACAGGCAACTACAGGGCCTTGCACCATTATCTAAACTAATTTAGCTTTTTCAAATTTTGTCCCATTACAGTCAGAAACCTTTTATGTACAAAGTAGTGTAAAATGGAGAAGTGGACAAATATGTGGAATCAAAAAATAACTCCATTTCCTCTGCTGGGAAAGTCCAAGGGCTAATTATGCCCTGAAAACAAAAACGATTCGTTCAGGACATCATGGGAAAATAACAACAAAAAGCATCTACAGCACTACATACCTCATTAGGGACAGTGGTCATCAAGTAGACTGGTCAAAGACGTTTCACATAGGAGAGTTTAAAGCTTAAAAATAAACTAAAAGAACATGAAATTACACTTTTTCCATTTGCCAAAAACAACTCGATCCCCAAGACTTGTGGGAAAATGCTTTGTTGACTTAAAAGACAAAAGTTGGACTTTTTGGAAGGTGTGTGTGCAATTACATCTGGTGTAAAGCTGACACAGCATTTCAAAAAGAAACCTCATACTGGCAGTCAAACTTTGCAGAGTTACTGTGATTACGGTCCTGGTTGGCTGCAATCGATGCAACCATATATAGATTATGGAATACTTATAAATATCCTGCCACCCAGAAAAGGAATTAGAGCAAATTTAGAATTCAGAAAATCAACTTTCCACAACAGGAACATTTAGTTTATATATTTCACTCCAAAGGACCTATTCTATCAGGAATAAACTTAGAATCCAGAGGAACTCACCTTACTACATTAGATCAGCATCATCAGACCAAGAATCCAGAGAAACCCCCCTACTAGATTATAAATTACGGACCACTTATTCTTAAATGTGGGTAACTAATATGAAGGGCTTTTTTTTTTTTACTTTTTCTTCTTTTGCTCTTTCCTTTGGTTTGTTATTTTATTTGTATTTCCTTCTAATTCATGTAAAACCCTTTGAATTTCCTTGTTGCTGAAAATGTGCTATATGAATAAAATTACCTTATCTTACCTACCTTATTCAGAAAACCCCAAAGGAGAGTTTCTGGCATTAAGTGAACTGCATTGTCCTGCCGCTGTGGACTATTCTGACTGAGATGCTGACAAAAGTTGGCAAAAAATGATTCACAGGGATCTCAGGACTCTGCCAGCTGTCACCCATCAAGGGTGGCTAAACCAGTTATTCAATTAAAGGAGCATCATCTTTTCACATAGATCCATGTTTTTTTTATTATTATTATTTTATCTTAATTTAATTTTCTGTCAATGAATTAAATCATTTTGCATTTACTCAGAAAGGCCAGTTTTGACATCTCCATTTGCAAAGTACCAATTGACATGGAGCAAAAATAAGATACTAAATTACAAGGCTGTACAAAATTCACAGTAAAGTCTTACAACATCAAAGACACATTGACCATTTCCTAATTCGGTTTGAAGAAGTTCACTCTCACACTTTTGCACTGTAAAGTACTGAAAAAGAAAGGTGACCCAGACTTGAGTTTTGCAGAAAGTTATTTTTTTTCCTCAGCAAAAGGAAAGGTCAGTGAAATTCTAAGGTTATTGACTTTTTGCAGAGGGAATCTTGAACAGACCAAGGCCGGAGAGACACACTTAGCAAAGCAAACAAACAAACAAACAAAAGAAACCTGACTTAGCTAAGTTCCTAACCATGTGGGCCGGCAGAAAACCGGCTTAGAAAGAGCCCAGAGGACTTTAACAGAGTGTGTTTTTGGGCAGCTTCAGAGCCAGGATGCGAACAGAATAACAACTCGACACCCACAGCTTGCCAAGAGCGGGACAAACAAAAACCAAACCTGTGAGGTGGACAGAGAAAGAAACGAGAGAGAGCGAGCTCATCGTAGGCTTGAAACAAACAGAGCAGTGCGGCAAGGACTCTGGGTTAGAAAGCAGAAACAGCATTGATCCAAAAAGGACGGGCAAATCATTAAAAGTCAAGCTATAGGCGCTTGTGATCGGAGAAATACGGACAACAAATCCCAGGAAGTTCATCAGTTTTCTACAGAGCAAAAGGATCAGGGAGGTGTGGTTGATGTCAACAACCACTTAGCTGTGAAGGTGGCCTGGGTTGAACTTTCTCTTACTGCAAATAGAGTAAAACTGAAAGAAAGGAACGTGAGGTACAGTTTTAGGAACTACTCTGTTTTTTTATGGCAATGCAGTAAAAAGTAAATTATCTTGACAAGCATGTCAGTGAGTTGCAAATATTCACAACCAGCTTTGTGAATGTTTTCATACCAACTTGATCTTTTTTGTGTTTTGTCAAGAAGCAGCCACAAGCTTTTATGTGACAGATAACAGAAAGTAGGGGAACTGTGAAAAAAAACAGAACGAAAGTCGAATTTATTTGGATAGCACATTTCAGCGATACGGCAATCCAAAGTGATTACATCATAAAAACATTGGCAACACTTTATTTGACCAAAACATCACAGTCATCAATGAACTTTACATTTTGTCAAATGCCATCGTCAAAAATAATCAAGCAAATACACATGAAACATGCTGATCAATGTTCCTTTTTCTACCAATCAAAAGCAGTTTTTGGTGTGTAGGAGCCGAATAACTGAAAAGGAGATAAAGACATAAGGAAAGAAAGAAAGCAGTAAGGAAGAACACAGCATACCCTTTATAAAGTATCAAGGCCAGTTGGAAAGTTGTGCGATTGTGTTTCCTGCCTGAGATAAAAGTTCTTTCAGCAAAGCCACTACACAGGGATCCTTGGATACCAGCTCTATTTGAAGGACGGAGAACAGCGGTGAGCCAAGGGTAGGAAGCATGTCCCCGTCTCCCGCTGCGGTCCAAAACTGTTGCTTGCTTGTTAACTCACTCAGAGTAGTGCCATTTCACAAACACTTTTACACCACTTTTAAAAATTTTACTCCACATATATCTCCTTCCACCATGGGTTTTGCTACTGGTCTTCGCTCTGTACGCTCCATTTGTTACTGAAGTGTGTGGTAAAGGGAATATGATTAAAAGAGCTTCTCTAAACAAGTTCTTGGCCTCAGAAGTACTCTCCAAGTGTCCTTGAGATGCATCCTGGAGTTTGACTTAAAGACTTCTTCCCTCTGTTCCCTCATCCCGTCTTTCTCTTTCCAGTCTGCTCTCCTCCTCCCACTGCTTCTAGGTGGCCGGAGGGTGTCTCTCCGTGCTCTGATTGGTTTTACTGGCTGTGGTTCAGATGCGGAGGATGCCGGCATGGCTCTCAATGTCATACTCCATGAAGATGGATCAGTGCATAGCATTAGGCAAAACAGTTATCTCTCTTCCATCTAATTTGAAAGGCAGAGTTCGTCTCGTACAGAGACGTCTAACTGTGCTTTCAGGAAAATGCAGTGAAGTAATATAAGCCTCAATATGGAGGAATTTACATACTTGCATATGCATACAACTGGTAATATAATTTAGTCATAATACTCTCTGTCCTGAAGCAAAACCATATAAAATCTGGTTGAGAGGTTTTCTTCTGTCTGTCCTTTTACTACTATTCTCATCAAAATGTGAGAGTTCAGGTGTAAAACATCCGAACTCGGGTCTCTTCAAAGCACACTAACAATGTCCGTCTCTTAAAATTGAATGCTTATGTCAGCAATTTAGGCAACGTGTATTGAAACCAGCCAGTGCTTTTACTGACGGAGAAAGTGCTGCAGTGACTGTGGTTTTATACTGTCATGGACTTGAACAATGCTGCATCTACTTATTTCTGTGCATGGCCTCTCTTAAGGCTGCAAATGGCATCTACGCTTTTACTAATTTGAGAAAGACTTTCTTAAAGAGATAGAGGCCCAGTTTCAAGGTGTTAAATTATGAAGTGAAATTTCTTTTAACTTATACTTGATGTATATAGCATTATTATAATGATTGAATGAAACATAGTTACTTGATTTTGCTATAATATGATTATATGCAGTGGAAGATACATAATGCTAACTCTCAAACAGCTGGCAAACTTAATGCGGAAAATGTAGAATTTTTTGTGAATAAAAAAAGAAATGTAAATAGACAGTTTTAGCATACAGCATTGAAAAAGGTAACATTTGCTTCTTACCAAAGCAACATCACTTTTGGCAAAAAAGTGATGTTGCTTTGGCAAAAAAAATTTTGACGTTGGCAAAAAAAATAAATAGATGTAAAAAAAATCATTTTTGACAAAAAAGGACTTGGGCCATTATTTTAGGAAGTTGACAATATTGAACATTCAAGGTGAAAAATGGAACCGATTTTGCCTATAATCACCGTATTCCTGGTGCTGCTGCTGTAAGATTGATTATGTTGCCTACCTTTGCTAAGATAGTGGCAGCTGTATTTAGCTGTATTTGCAAATAATTGGTTTGTACTGTACTTTATCTAAAGATTAATGCTGTGAACCTGCATATATTATGAGCAGTCAGGTTACATCCTAGCTCCGGGTTGCACAGTGTAAGAACAAGCAAGCGGTAAATTATTGAACCCTGCGATGTGGGCGTGCAGTTCGAACTACTGACAATATTAGCGTAGCATAGGCCCAGCCTTAGTCAGGGAAGTGATCAAAAAGTTAGTGGTTACTCTAGCAACGGTTGATGGATAAAGTGACTTGAAAAAAGCCTGTCTTTCATAGAAGGCACATTTCAGTTCACTTGAAGTTTTCCTAAACTGGTCTTTTGAGACTTTTAAAATGAACACCAAACACTTGTCTGAAGGAAACTAGAGGCTTCTCTTTCCGGGGCCAATACATCCACACTGTGAAGCCTGGGGGTGGCAGCATGATGCGGCGACAATGTCTTTTGGCAACAGAAACTTGTAGACTAGTCACGATACACGATAAGGGAAGATGAAGGAAGTACCTACAGACACATCCTGGATCAAAACCTTGCTCTAGAGAGAGTTTGACCTTAGCCTAGGGAGTCGGTTCATCTTTCAGCAAGACAATGACTCCAAGCATACAATCACAATACCAAAGGAGTTGCTTCAGGAGATTTCTTGAGTACCTGAGCCATAACCCAGACTTGAAGATCCCCTATCATTGGCTATATAACTTATTAGACCTTAGGTGGTTCTGCCCAAAGGTACGTATGCCAAGCTTGTGGATTGCCAAATGTGCATAAACAAATCAGTAGGCATGGACTGTAATTGCTTAGTTTTCTTAAGTTTTAATGTAATAAAAAAATGGTCAATAAAACTTTCTAAAACTGAAGGGTTGGAATGAGCAAGTCCCTCCATTATTCAGGGGCTGATCTGATGCAGATTGTCAATAAAAACAGAGTGAGCCAGTGTAGAGAATAACATTTTCCGCCCACTTATGCTCGAACACAGTTATTTGAGTGCAACAACTACAGTAAACACCTATTTAAAGACCACAGCCTACAGAATGCCTGCTCATCTACGACAATGCTCTGAAGAGGGACTTGTGACCTACACGCTAATAATTGTGAACCACACATTTGGATGAAAGTAAAATGCCTTCCATAATAACTGTGAGGAAGATGAATGTCAATAAAAAGTTTTTCCTTTTGCTTCAGGATGTTCCGATGCAACAGAATTAAGTTAGCGTGCTGAGTCACTTCTCCAAATTAGGAAAATTACATTTTCTGTGAGGACGGGAGGGAAAAACAAAAAACAAAATGCATCTGTGACCATAGCAACCTACTTCTAACTGGTGAGCGGCGGCCAGGGCTGCTGTCTTTTCCACTTCTCCGGGACTTCGTTGTGATTTGTGGAGCAATTACCACACAGCTAGAGGAGAAGGAGCACTTCAGCTCGACAAGTTGGTGTCCCGTCTCTACGCGCGACATTCTCCTGGTGTGTGCGAGCAAAGACTCTCGGAAAAGGCTCCACACATTATGCTTCAGTCAGAGCTACAATGGCATTAAAAGAACTCATATATGTCATTGTTAGCAATGTTACAAAATGATTCTTCAATTTGAGCGCGAGTGCTCTTGAATACACTATAGATTTACTTCCTTGCAGAAGACAGAAGTGTAAATATGCACAGGAAAGGTTTTATTATCTCCAACTAAACATCTCAGTATTCCATGTTTTCATATTCAGGAAGGTTTAAAAGAAGAAATTTTTGTTTCAAACGTTAATTTCAAAATGCTAACTATGAACTGGTTACGCTTTGTTGGAAAAACAACTCATCTTTCCAGTGTGTACATAATATGTTGGGTTTATCCAAACGTCCATCAGGTGTTTCTTAATGCAAAATTTTACCACTGAGCTCACTAGTTTGATTCTCTTCGCTCATCTTTTTACCTGCGTTTGCGGCTCTTTATTGACCGCAGCACCACTCCGTGTAACACTCTGCTTTAAAGTGGGTAAACCTCCACAGGAGAGCGGTTTTTAGATCTAAATAGGTGACGCTATTATTTTGCATTAGTAATATTATCGCGTTAAGCTTTTTAGATTAATTGCATAAATTAACGTGACAGGAGCGTAGGTTGTTGACATCAAGCTCCATAGAAGCGTGAGGTTTGATCGACTCAAGCCGGTCCGACCACACTGCATTTCTGTCAGATCTTCCCACAGCCATAAATATTTAATACAGAAACATATGGCTGTCATCAGAGGAGGTCAGCGCTAGAGGCAAAGCTGTGGCCGCGTCCTGTTGGCTATACATCTGTCCTTCCGTCATCAGGGAGGCGGAAAAAAAAAAAAGAATGGAGCAAAACAGGAGAAGAGGCTCGTACACAACCGATTGCTGAGTGAAATGTCAGGCTCCTATGCCAGTGGTTAACAGGGCAATACACCTATTTTAGACAGAAAGGTCAGTCAAGTCATTGTTCTGTCCTTTACCATCCATCTTCTTAGGCTCAACAAAAGAATTTATAGATTTGCCTTTTCAGTTTCACTGTAAAAGGACAAAATCTTACCAAGTATTTTAGTCAAATTTCTAATGCAACTTGAAGTAAAACAAGTTTCTTTTCAGCCAGACATACGAGCTTGTTTAAAGTAATTACTTAATATTGATGAAAAAGTATTTCCATTGGCAGATAAATTTACTTACTACAAGACAGTTTCACCATGTTAAAAGTGAAATGATCTGCCAATTGAACTAGTACTTTTTCATTAATATCAAGCAATTATTTACTTAAAACAAGCTTTTGTATCTGGTTTTTAAGTTATTTTAATTCTAGTTTTGTCATAATTCCACTGTACTAGGATGTTTACACTAGAAATTAGACAAAAAAGTACTTGGTAAGATTGTATGTTTTTGCACTGTTTCTACTTGTTAGCTGGGCTTTAGAACCAATTAACTGCATTAACAAAAAGCAGTAGAGAGGTAGCAGCTAAACCTTTGAAGAGTAACCAAAAGGTCTTCAGGTTTGATTAATTTCGGTTTCCACTGAAGGCACAGGCACTCGTATTTGCTTCCACGTGTCCCATACCATTGTCAGGTCTCCTCCAGGCCAGTTGTTGCCGCAGGGCAACCGTCGCCGTGGCTTATCTTCCTAATGCACCCTGCTCTGCAGAGGCCATAAATTAGTCTGAAATATGGAGAAGGCTGCCACTGCCAACCTCATCTGCAAAGTGAGTGAAGTGAAGCAGGACGAGGCAGATGCAGCGTCAGGCCGTTCGCCATAAAGAAAGTCTGGAGCGCCGGCTGCAGCCGGCTCCACTTTTTCCTTACTCAGAAATGAGATATTACGCTCTGTCATCTCGGAGTCCTCGCTATTTTTCCTCTGCGACTTCAAATGCGTCGAGCTCCAGCTGGAGATAAAGCCCGAGTGATTGTCCTCTCTTTTTCTTTTTTTTTTTTAGAAAGCAGACATTAATTACAATTCCTGTAAGTAATAAAATATATTGGGTTTTCATTGTTGCGGAACTGGAAAGATAAGGAGCTGTCATTTGAATTTTCTTGTCTTTGTGTTGCTGAAAGCATGACCAGCTTCTTACAAGTGGAGGCTGAATGGGAAATATGACTTAAAGCAGATTTGCCTTTTCTAATTCCGATTGTATTTTCATTTCTCTAACCTCCTGTGCCGTCGCAGAAATTGGAAGAAAAAAGTGATATCACAGGGAAAATAATTTTAGCTTCAACCAAAATATCACCTTTTATCTGCCTTCCTATTATGTTTCCAAATTGGTTCTTTGTTTGCTTTGATTGGAAAGGAAATTGTATGACGATTGATTCAAACTCAACAATGGTGGCGCTTACTGCTTTTGGGATCCAACATGTCTGCTCAAATGACTTGTTTGGCACCAGTGATAATTAATGTTCAAGAAAAGTAAATTAATTCTATGACCACCCACAGCCGGCAAGCTGGATATTTTAAAACCAATTAAACAAGATGCCTGAGGCCACGTTCTCATAGAAATGGTGGATGTTTGTAGAATGCTAAAATATACATGTAACGAAGTCAGTAGTGTTTCTAATGCAACACTGAGAAGAGGAGGAGACGAAGAACGAAGAAGAACATAATTTGTTGACTGATATCACATCTCCAATCACATTATTGTGCCATTAAAAAAGATGAATGCTTGAAAATGTTGAACGTCTAGCCAAGGTAATCTCTCTACAGAATAAATTGACTTTCATGTTTACAGTTATGTTCAGTAAATTAAAGTATTTGATCCAGTGAGGCTCATTTGCCAGCTTAAAAATACGTCATAAACAGCAACCTTTATATTAAACATGCTGTTTATTAAGCCAACAGTTCTTTATTCTGGAAGTCAAATTTTGATCTTAAGTGTCAAGTTTTCATTAACTGGAAGTGAAAAATCATCACGCTTATTAAAAATAAAAGCTTGAAAGCACCATCTAATCTGCTTCACTTCACTTGAATGGAGTTATCGAAATAAAGGAAATGTTCAGTTACCTAATTCATTTGATATGACTGTATTTGCTAAAACTAAGAAAAAAACAAGTTAAAACTAGTTTAACAAAGGTGAAAAACTGGTGTTAGTATTTTATATTGATTGGCACGAGTAATTAATTTGTATTTTTCTCGTTTCACTTTTTTTAAAAACTATTTTCCGCAAGTGCAAATTTTCCATTTTCTTTTCTATTAACAAAAGAAAAGAAAAGAAAAAGAACGTTATTGTTTTAATTTAGAGTTTTTATCAAGTATGTCGTAACATTAGCATTTGAATGTAGCGAAATCTTAGATGATCGTACAGAGAAAAGGTTTATAAAACTGCACAGGTTCATTCTTTACAAGAACCGACTCAAAGCTCAAAGGACAGATTGAAAGAGTTAAATAACAATTAAAAAAAATGTATTTTCAGTATTTCTTGAGCTGTGTCTAGATTTCATACAATCAGATGATGCTGTGGAATAAATAGTGTAACTTTAGTTGCATTTGGCTACTTGTTGCATTACCACATTTTGTTTGCTTCTCTTGTGTTCATACTGTATATTTCTTTTATGACTGGTGTGCTCGCATCTTGTTTACACTGATAGTCTTTTGACTTTTCTTCACATACCACAAAGGTTTCTTCTTCAATTTTCCACTCAATTCCATCTCCCCTAAATCACCCCACTTTTGACATTTATTAAAAATGATAAAAGCAAGTCATTTAATATCTAGATTAGAGATATTGGTCCCTGGAATGTTTTGTGGAAGTACCTCACTAAGTGATATTCATGCCATTTCAACATTTTGCGATTTGATTTCAGTTCTCCTAAAAGGAGATGAATGAGGAAGAAAACATTCAAATTAGGAGAAATTATCTTTCAGAATGAATAAACAATGAGGCTGTTTTTATATCTGATAATCTGATTGTCTTGGTTCCACTGGGGATCAAAATTGCCACATTTGTTTCATTTTCAGGTGTTGCAGTTTGTTTTCATGCTGCACTGTGTCAAGTGGTCCAAACCATTTGAAAACTGTTCCCCTCCTCGCCTGTGGTGGCGCTGCACCAAGACCTCCTGAAGGAAATGACACACAAAAAAAAGAAATCTGAAGAAGACATGACTGCAACGCCCTTCTTTGAAAAATGCAAGCAAAAGTGGAGTAGCGTCAGATTTGAGCTATTGCAGGATTTCTCCTCTGTCTTCGGTGAAAGACCAAGACCCATTTCTCTTGCTAGTGTGAGACTCTTACCCAGCATTCCCTATGCTATATTTTGCTTCCTGCTTTTGGTGCAGTTTCTGGTCCGCTTGCATCCACATGTCCGTTCGTTCACACAGGTGTTCACTTAGACAGAACCAACACCTAGGTCTTTGGATGGACCAGACTTCTCTTTTTTTCGGTTTGTTCTATTGCACATTCACTCCTCCCCAAACAAACGGGACTTTCTATGCAAACAAACCGAAGTTGGATTAAAGCTGAATAAACGTTCCTGCATTTTAGATTATCAAAAGTGCACAATTATTGTTGGCTTGGTAACTTGGCTCACTCTTGTACATACAGTCTCACTTTACGCAACAATATAGCTGTTTTATGTCTGCAAGTTTCAATCAATGGACAATGAAGAAAAGTATTTTTGTCTCAGAATAGTTTAAGAAACCCTTTTTTTATAATACGCTACGACTACGTGTTGGTTAAATATGATTGAATATTAAAGCCCAATGCACCAGCTGATCACCAGCAGTGAAAATATTAATTCATTTCAGCCACAAGTTCACGATGCTGACTTTTTATTCAATGTATCCTGCAAAATCTTTTGTTTTAATAATCCTTGCATCGTTGCACAACTTATGATCTGTGTAAGTTGTGCTACCTTTTCAAACCGCACAGACATTTTCAGTAGACCTTAACAGGAAGGCTGCAGGCTTTTTTTTTTTTTAAAAAGAAATGTAATGCATTACCCTTTTAAAGCAGCGAGTCAAACATTGTCGAACAACAAGCTGACAGGACGAACATGTCAGCCTTCTCAGTCAGAGCCATCACATCCCCTGCTTAATTAACAGTGTCCGCCGAGATTTTCTCTTTTCAAAAGCTTGTTTCAGCAGTCCTTTCCCTTGTGCATCTGAATGCTCCTGCTCACAGTCTGCTGCAGACACACTTAAGATAATGAATAGCTGGAGGAGGCCAGCATTCTTTATTGCAGCGCTGTAAAAGGCCACTCTGTCTGGATCTTCGGGCAGAATAAGAAAAATCTTCCCGGCACCATCTGGCTGGCTTGTACGAGTCTATAGATTTCATTGAATTCACTCTAAATATGTGCTCATCCCGTCGTTTCATGTGGCTGTGAAAGACATGTCAAAGGCTACTTCTGCACAGACAGAATGTCTCGGTGCACACTCCCCCCCCTCTCTTTTTAAAATCTTTTCCTTGCTTCTCATTCCCGCAACTCATATGTGAAGCAGCACAGCCTTAGAATACGAAATAGAAACTTTGACCCGTGGAGTCCAAAAAAACGCTAGAATAGATAAAGGTCAGCCTGAGGTTTGTTGGGGGGCTCAGAGGGGTCTCTCTTTTTTTTTCACTGATGAAATTTTGTTGGAAACAACTTCCAGGTTTTTTTTATGTTTACACAGAACTGAATACTGGGAGTGAAAAAAAAGTTTGTTTGGAATCCCTACACTTTATGATTGCAGGTTAGAAATGATCTGATGTTACATCGTGAATTATAAACATTTTAAAACAAATGCTGAAATGATGTTTGGATAAATTATTCCTCCCACTGAAACGTTTTCACATTTTGTCACAATACAACCAGAAAGTTTAATGTATTTCCCTGGGATTTTACATGACACACCTAATATCACCCTTGTGTCCGTAGACAAGAGTGATGGACAGCTCTAAAACCCTCCTCCTGCTTCCTGATTGGTCGTTTCTGTTCAAGCAATGTATTTGCAGACTCTGTTTATCAATAAAGTGACTACTAAGAATAATTAGTTCCACTAGATTTCATTTACAAATTTCAGATTTTTATTGTGATTCTTTTACAAATATATTTCTTTAGAATGTTCCTTCTGCTTTACAGTTTTGCCAGACTTTGTTACGTCAAACAACACAATAATTTAACACTGACTCCACAATTACTGTACAATAAATCTGACAAATGCAAACTAATGCCGTTTGAATGAATACGCCTCCAAACTCCCTCTCATTCCCTTATTTAACCCGCATAATCTGCCCGTAAAATAAAGCAACATTTTTCTAACAGTGCCAAACTTATCACCCCCCCACCAACACCCCGTTTTGTCAGTGGATCAGGCACTGTTCCAGTAACTCCAGACAACAATTTATGCAATACTATCTAAACTGGGCCTCAACAAAAGCCTGAAGTGGGTCAGGGGATATTTAGGGATAAAAGCGCCCGGGGAGTCAAAGAGGGAAGAATCACAGGGATTTATGGAGCTGTTTGTTTCATCACCATTTGTTAGCGAGGCGGTTAGGATTATACTGCTGGGGTTGCATTTTTTATCACTCTTTTTTAGCACTATATGGAATTTGCTTTTGCTAAGCAGTCCAGGCCAAAAGGGCAATGCTTCGTAAAATGCAAAAATATACTTTTGAGGTCACCAACTTACTGTAGGCTATTTACATTATAGGCTCCCTGGGTGTTTATTTAGCGATTGTTTTTGCTTTCTGGACCTTCACCACATTGATTATAAATTCCTTATTACTAGAGGTCTCTTAAAGAACCAAGATATTCAGACTTATTCCACCAACACTTACTGAAGAAACAGAGAGAATATACCGTCTACACAATAAGCTGACTCTTGCGTTTAGCAGAAGCTCTGCTGAGCTAACGAAAGTGTAGATGATACACAAAAGTACCGCAAAACAATCGCTTGATGTTTTGTTGTCAGATCCTGCAGAGTACTCCAGGCGTACCCGTTGCTCCCATCGAAGAGAGGTTCGCAAAACGCCAGATTTGGATTCTGAAGTGCTTTATAACATGCTCAGATGTTTGATTGATACACACAGGAAAGTATCCACAGCTGCATATGCGCTCACTGACAACATCTTGGGAACAAGAAAAGATTTGATTTGAATGTAATTTGGTTCACATGCAGACAAGAGATTGGTGTGTAATTGGTTTAATGTGCAAGGATCGTGTGTGTGTGTGTGTGTGTGTGTGTGTGTGTGTGTGTGTGTGTGTGTGTGTGTGTATGCCGTACATGTGGGCTGTGCAAATGTCACAGGAAACCGGGATTGTTCAGGGAGCTGTAAAGGGGGGAAGCGGTCGAAGTTTGAAAAGCAGATCTGCAAAAGAACGATTCCAAAACCAGTGTAAGTTACACAACAACCGCCGGAATTAAAAGAGCTGATGTTGAAGCACAATGGATGTAATTATGGGGCAAACTACCTTCTGCTTTGCTGCTGTCACTCATTGAAAAAGAAGATCAATATGTCCTTTCATGTGCTCTGTGCATTATTCTTACCAGGAATAGGTCTTAACTGTTATCTATCTTCTTTCACAATGTCTTCTGTGTGATTCCTTTACTTTCTCTCTTGTCTTGTTTGACTCCAGGTTATTATCTGACCACTCTCCCATCAAAGAAGCCACATTCTCCTATTGCAATAAATCCAAGTCAAAAATTTCATCAGCAATATTTTACATCAAGAAGTCAACATACAGACTCGGATCATAAAGCATGGTTTTCAAATGATGATTTCAAGATGAAAAGCTATCCATAGCAACTTGGCCTTTCATGGTAAAGTAATTGACTCTCAAATCATTGTTCCAACTGTTTTATGCAAAGTTCTTTTGATTTACTGACTGAAGAGGATTTTGAAGCACAACTGTATTGCTTCCGGTCAGGTTGCAGTACATTTGGATTATTCCACTCCAGAACTCTATTCTGTTGTTTAGAGCTATTCAAAGGTGGACTTGCAGGTTTGCTTTAAGTCATCGCAAAGACAAATTAGCGGCCCGGCATTCTCCTTTAAGATGTTCGCGTAGCGAATTGATTCATGGTTGTGTCAGCAAATGTAGCAAAGCAGCCCCACATCATCACACTACCACCACCAGGCCTGACAGTCGGTTTAGCAGTTTAGAACAAACCACAGCAGTTTTATTCTTAACAGCTGTGGTTGTTTCACACCAGATTCAAAGCGACACATATATTCCCTAGAGTCTTGGATCATTAAGACAATTTTAGGCAAAAGTGAGACAAACTGAGCGAGTCCTACAGTAATTTTGATACGTCAGCTACAGCTGAGAAAGTTCAACACAGTTTCTGTCTGTCTGTTGATGTGATTCAACCTCACTTTATAACATCAGATTTATATATTTTAGTTTCAATTTAAAATTACCTTTTCATTTTACCAGTTTTCTTCATTCGTGTGCCTTCATCCCTGACATAAACCACATTTTTGCTACAACGAATGTTCCGACACATTAGTTTTTCTCCCGACACGAACCTGCAGGGAATTTACCAACGGATTCTTTACATTTAATCTAATAGGTGCCGCAAAGAGCTTCCAAGAACCGGCCATCAACAGAATCGCCTTACACTTACTGAGCTAATTTCAAATATGTGTTGTGTATGTTGCATTTATTTTAAAACAAAATGGTGCGTTCTGTTGCTACAATACTCTACCAATAAAGTTATAATGTATGAGGCTATACATTTGTTTCAATGTTGATACATAGATTAAAGCCAAAATCTACAAAAAACACCTTCTGTACGTCATGTTTTGTATGGTTGGAGCTGGACCAAAATGCAAGAAGGAGTGAAGAACAATGGAAGTCCAGAAGCTTAAACATGGAGGCAGCGGCGGGAAATAACAGTGGAGCCAGACAAACTACTCAGAGGTAAATAGGAAACAGCTGAGGGAGAGTGCTGGCAGAGGAAAACCAGGAGATACAAAACAGCTGTGGGAGGGAGGAACCGTTCAAGATGAGGGAAGGTGAATGAACACTGGAGAACAGATGGGACTCAAGGAAACTGCAAAACAAGGGCAAGAGAAAAAAAATACTAAGTAAAAGGAGAAAAAAAATCCAAAGCACAAAGAGCAGACAAAATAAATACAAATTAATCACCAAAGCAACAGTAATGGAACTAAACATGGCAAGAACCTGTTGAGCAACAACAAGGAATACAAACATAATCATCCATTTTACTCAAATGAACTAACAGAACCGCATTTCCCAGCTTTCATTGAGCTGGAGACGTCACTGACAAGGAACTGGCCACCGCTATAAAACCCAAAGCTGGATCGATGAGTTGTCTTGTGAGACCTGGCCTCTTAAGGAGGCACACAGCCATGATCTGCTCCTTTTGCATTCAGTTGGATCGAGAAAAGGCTTGAAACCCTTTTCTGTGTAACCTGGAGAACTTTTAAACTGAACTTGCATCTGGCTCTCTAATATCATCCCTACCGTGTCCAGTGCACTGCAGGAGCCTGCTTCCTCTTCCTCTCCATCTTTTTCTTATTCGTTTCCTTTTACTTTCTCATCCCAATCGCTCTGTTGTTGTGCCGAGCCCAAAGACATCATTCTTTGTCTGGCTTAAGGTTAACCCTTGGCACATGGTTGAGTTTTATGACTCTTTGCTCCAAAGTGGCAGGCGAGTCTGAATCTGGACAGTGTCACACTTTTTCTGGCATCCACTTATTATGGCGGAGCGAAGCCTACTTTGGTTAGTAATAATTTTAAGTAATTGCTTAGGGAAATGATAAATAAACCAGGACACTTAAATTAAAATGACCAAGTCAGGGCACCACTTGGTAATTGAGAAAATAGTAGCAAAGTAGTTAAGTAAACAATATGGTACATGTGTTTATGGAGTAAACACAACTTCCCTCCAATGTACAAGAGTAAATGAGCAAATAATTCCCCTTACAATTCAATCAACAGACTCACTAAACTACTGATTTTACTGAGACGAAGAATGACGTAACTGATAAACTACAAAAGGTAAACACAGGAAAAATATTAAAATAGAACCAATAAAATGACTTAATGATCTCACACCGCAGTATGAAACCAGATTTACTTCAGAGGAATTTGGAAATCAAGCTACATTAGTTTTTACCAAATCAAATAAGTTTATACCAAAATATACCAACCATTTATGTCATAGACTGAGCTGGAGGTGATTTTATTTCATCCCGTTGAGACGATTGTAATGTTCTTTTTTTAATGTTTGAATAAAGCATCTCTGGCTCCCCTTCAGTCTGTACAGAATGCTGCAGAAAGGCTGATGACTAGAACCAACAGAATATCACATATAACCTCTATTCCTGCACTGACTTCCCATGCATTTAGGGATTAATTTTACAATTTTGGATTTTAGCCTTCCAGGCAATCCACAGCCAATCTCCCAAGTACATTCTGGACCTTTTGAATCCTCCAGCTTCGTCTAGGACTCCGAGGTCCTTGAGTCCTTGAGGCTTTGCAGCATAGTGACAGTGGGAGGGTTTACCAAAGACTCTTTTAAGAAACAACTAAAGACATTTTATTCAGACAGGCTTTTTTTAAAGGCTTTTTGTTGTTTGTTTTAATAGTTTTGCTTTTGTGAAGCACTTTATGGTCAATATGTCTGAAAGGTGAAACAGAATTTAATTATTTACTTGCTTACATACTTAAAGACCAAGGATTGTATTGAAGAGTTTTGTTGGTGTGATAAATTAGCTCTAAACGAATTAAGATCAGTTTAAGCTAATACACAAACTTGACCCATATTCCAAATGACACTTTCACTATGCAAAAACTAAAGCATTATTTTTGTGGAAGTAATGTTTGATTAGTTTCGACTGAAGTAGAACTCGATAACCTTTTGGAGAATTGGTTTTTCATCTTTTTACCAGATACCGCAGTAATGGATTATTTGGAACACCGAGAAGGCGGTTTAAATAATCACAAATAATTGCTAATGTTTTGCTGTTTTAAATCTCGAGTCCAAATAACATTATTGTTTATCAATGTCAGCGGTTTGCTACAGTTGACTGCAGGAGCAGAAAAAGCTTTATTTGGAATCCTGCAGCCCTTAGCCAAATGTAGCTTAGTTACTTGTTAGCTTTAAGACACTGAAAGTAGTGCATTATGGGAATTATCCTTATAGTCCTTACACTAGCCTCACGCCTGGATGTCTATCACAATTAATGTCTGGTTATTACTGACCAGGAATGGTGTAATAAAGACTTTGATCAGTTTTAATTCTAATCAGTTTTTCTAAATAACACAAGTTGACAAGACATAATTTCACTGCACTTTAAAATAAATTTGGAGAAATGTTTCAAAATTATGACTTTTCGAAAACATTGACATTGATGTAGTAAAAGGTCTATGCTTAGTGAGCATGTCCATTTGTTACAGGCCTGAAAACAAAATGGTTAAAATAGGTCAAAATTAGTGTGTGAGGCACATATTAGTAGGAATTAAAGAAAAGTCAGTCACAAACAATATTCTCTGTGATTTATATAACCACTGCATGTTAATAACCAAAATGAGTGTGACTCAGGACAGCTCTGAGTAACAAGTGGCGCTCATATGAGTCTTAAGCTGACTTTCTTTCCAACCATTTGAGCTTCAGCTAACACCAGCATCACCCACCGAACTGATTTCTCACTTGTTGTATTTAATTCACTCAAATGGTTCCCAGGCAAAAGAAGCTTGATGTTTAGCAAGATCCACTTAATACTCATCTAACCAGATGGTTGTTTGCTGGGAATTTCAAAACAGCAGAACTCTAAAATTCAAATGGGTGATTTCCGTAACCGCCTCCAGTCGTCCCGGTAACGGCATGTCCTGTTTGTGTCACAGATGCCTCCCTGTTGGCTTAGTTAAGTTTCTGTAAGCAGGTCAGGTAATGACACACACTGCAACGGCAAGAAGAGGCGGTCCGCACTGACACACACGCTCACGCGCACACACACAAAATAAAAACACTTGCATGCTTAGACCCACAAGAATGTTATCACACAAAAACACACAAATGCAGCCCTGGCGCATACATTCACAAACACACACAGGGTCATTTCTCGCTCTGGCGCTCCTCCACTCACCCAAACACACACGCACACGCACACGCACACACACACACACACACACACACACACACACACACACACACACACACACACACA